>JACDRP010000406.1:0-53104 GCA_013841185.1 Hycleus phaleratus | reverse complement strand
AGTAAAATTGGTAACCTTACGTTGGTATTACTAGCGATGATATTCGTTTGTTTACAGGTCAAATTTTATGTTTTTAAGCATGCTTGTTTCTTATTTTTTATGAATTTTGTTTTAAAGAGTGTCTTTTGTTAGATTCTACTACGTTTTATTGGCAATTTTTGTGTAATTTACCGTTTTGTTGTTGTTTATTTGAATTTCCCGCGTTTACTACTTTTCAATATCACTTATTACTAGATTTGCTGTAGTAAATTTAAGCACTATTTGTGTATCAATTAAATCACATGACTATAACAAAAGTAATGTGTTTAGATCATTGGTAGTTTTGAAATTTGCGCCTTTACTTTGAACCAATGATATGTTCTCAAATAAAATCGAATATTCCGGGAGTGTATACCAACTTGATACATTTAAAATTACTAGATTTCGATGCACTCTAGATTCAATGGTCCGTGTATCGAGTATGGAAATAAAAAATTACCTCAACGCTAGAAATCGACTCGTTACTATGAATGATTGTCGGATCCGGTATTCGTACAATACCGTACGATTTTATGCTAACCCAATCGACTTGATTGTAGTTATAATCCTTCGATAGGGTCGTACTCCAAATTCTTGAAGTTATCAAAATTTTCACTTGATCATTACGATACAATTGCTTAACAAAACACGTAATTCTCGCACATTTCGCTGTACTTTCTTCATCATTACTACAATCAAACGTTACAACTTTACGTGTTTTTCCATCCGGACCTTTAATAGTTTTCGCCGGAAATACAGCATCATCGTCTATATTGCGTTTGGTGCGGAAATATTCCGGATTTGCCATAAAACTAACCGGTTTTGTATAATTCTCAACAATATCATTATTATCAATATTGTTATTATTGAGCCGACTTGAATTTAATTTCAATTCGTTTACAATACCGGCCGGATCGACGTAACAATAATTCAAATTGCCGTCAATTTCCGGTATTTTCTCCAAATACAACAACCATTTATTGTTGGAATTTCGCACTTGATACGGCCAAAAAATTGTAATTTCAATATCGTTCATCTGCCAATGTCCACTGTTGATGATTTGATAAGAATGAATGATACGATCGCCGATGTTCTCCAAATATTCCAATTTCGTTGGTGTTTTTGCTAATTCGCCAGCATAAAAGAAGTGCGGAATGATCGATTGGCCTTCCAGGTGGTATTCGGCGATTTTTTGTAAAATAATCCCCAATCGACTTTCGGTATGTTGCGACAATTCTTTCGATGTTGAATTGACGAAAACGTGCAAATTTAATTTTTGCTCTTTTGTACTTTTCACTTCGAAACGTAAATGTAGTTGGATTGTACGTCTCTCTTGGAATGGATTGCCCAAATTACACGATACTAAAGTGTCGTTTTCATAAGAACAAATCAAACCGTTCTAAATTTTAGGAAAAATTAATTGAAATTAATTCAAAATTGGCGCCACTATTATTGATATTAGAGCGCGAAATTCAAATAACTTACACTTTTATTTTTTCTATCCATCAACAAAGCGATATAACTCAAACTTTCCGGGTGTATAACGAATAATTTCGCCTCATAAGCCGATTCACCATAATTCGTTACGTTTACGTCCAATATAAATTCTTCATTTNTACTTTTCACTTCGAAACGTAAATGTAGTTGGATTGTACGTCTCTCTTGGAATGGATTGCCCAAATTACACGATACTAAAGTGTCGTTTTCATAAGAACAAATCAAACCGTTCTAAATTTTAGGAAAAATTAATTGAAATTAATTCAAAATTGGCGCCACTATTATTGATATTAGAGCGCGAAATTCAAATAACTTACACTTTTATTTTTTCTATCCATCAACAAAGCGATATAACTCAAACTTTCGGGGTGTATAACGAATAATTTCGCCTCATAAGCCGATTCACCATAATTCGTTACGTTTACGTCCAATATAAATTCTTCATTTTCGCCAAAATCCAAAATATAACCATCTTCAGTAACTGTAATTTGTTATTAATTTTAATTATCGTCAATAATTTATATTAATTATAATTAATAATTACATTCTAATTGTGTACCGATATTTAAAACTAGATTACTTTCACAAATATCATCATCACCACAATTCTTTTGGAATGTTGCTTCGAATTCTTTAATCGATGTTTTATTCAAAATTGGCGAATCAATTTCGTTACGAGCCAACGTATAATTTACAATAAACTATAATTAAATAATTAATTAGTTGTGATAATGTAAAAATACAGTGGCTTAGCTACATTTAGGACCTTTATGTAAGAGAGAGAGAGAGAATGAGTTGGAAAAGAAGAGAGTCGAAGATAGTAAGATAGAAACAAAGATAGAGTGATTGATGAAGACAGAGAGACAGATATTCAAAAGATAGAGAGATAAATAGAGTGAAAGAGAGAAAGAATGAGTTGTAAAGAAGAGAGTCGGAGAGAGAAGTGATAGTAAAAACAAAGACACAAGAAAGTAAGAAATAAAGAAACAGAAAGAGAAAGAAAAACATGCAAAGAAAAAGAAACAGACTCTAAAAGAGAAATAATGAGCTGGAAAGAGAGTCGGAGAGTAGATATAACGAAAGATAGATTGATAGGTAAAGACAGAGAGACAGTTAGAAACTCACAAGAGAGAAAGAGAACGAGAAAGACAGACAAAAAAACAAAATGCACGAGAGAGAAACAAAGTTAAAGAAACAATGAGTTGGAAAGAAAGACGGTCGAAGAGTGAGATACAAACAGAGAGTGATTTCTAAAGATACGGACAGATATTCAAGAGAGAGAGAGATAGGCAGAGAGACAGAGAGAAAGAATGAGTTGGAAAGAAGAAAGTCCGAGAGAGAAAGAGAGAGTAAAAACAAAGACACTAAAAGTCAGTAAAAAAGGAATAGAAAATGAAAGAAAACAAACAGATAGAAAGTGAAACAGAGCAAAAGAGAGAAAGGATGAGTTGGAAAGAGAGTCGGAGAGTGAGATACAAATAGAGACAGAGTGATAGGTAAAGACAGATAGATAAGCAGATACACGAGATAGACAGAGAGAGAGAGAAAGAATATAAGTTGGAAAGGAAGAGAGCCGGAGAGAGTGAGACAGGGAGACAGACACACACAAGAGAGAGAGAGGCACAGAGAAAGAGAGAAAGAATGAGTCGNAGACAGATAGATAAGCCGATACACGAGATAGACAGAGAGAGAGAAAGAATATGAGTTGGAAAGAAAGAGAGTCGGAGAGAGTGAGTTAAACAGAGACAGAGTGATTGCTAAAGACAGAGAGACAGTCAGAGACATACAAGAGAGAAAGAGAGAAAGAGAGCAAAAACAGACACATACACAGAAAGAGAAAAACAGACAAAGAGAGAAAGAATGAGTTGGAAAGAAAGACAATTGGGGAGTAAGATATAAACAGAGACAGAGTGATTGGTAAAGACAGGTGGGTAAGCGGAGACACACGAGACAGACAGAGAGAGGGTGAAAGTCGAGAGAGAGAGAGAATAAGTTGCAAGAAGGGGAGTCGGAGAGAGTGAGACAGGGAGACAGAGACACACAAGAGAGAGAGAGAGGCACAGAGAAAGAGAGAAAGAATGAGTCGTAGAGTGAGATACAAACAGAGACAGATAGATAAGCGGTCACACAGGAGTGAGAGAGAGAAAAGGGGGTAGAGAGATAGACAGAGAAAGAGAAAAACAAAAAAAAATCTCACTTTTAAGTTGGTTTTAACAACTGTACCATTAGAAAAATATCAATCTGTCTCTTTTTTATTTACAGGTTAACTAATTTTAGGGATTTCTGAAAACTGGTTACTGTAAAATTTTATAATAAAAACTATAGCAGAGATCCTTATTTTGGCCATACAGTAGTTACGCCACTGTGTAAAAATATCGAATTGGTTACCTTAATTGGTGATAGAATATCACCGATACCTTCGTTAATATAAACAGTTTCTTTCTGGCAATATTCTTGAGTTAAATCGTCAATTTCAATATCTTTCGAATTTGTTGATTCATGATTATTGGCGAAATTCTCATTGAAAAACCAAATTCTTGATATTTTATTCGGTATTTCCCGTATATTGTAGCGTACTTTAAAACTATTACTATTCGATTTTATATTACCGCTGATTTTAAAACACGATCTAAATGTAAAACTGGAAAATTTAATTAATTAATTTCGAATTAATTAATTGATAGATTGACACAAACCATGCATTATTTAAATTATTCGGATCATCCGAACAACCTTTTTTCGTAACGTTGATATTGTTCAATTCATTACTCTTTATTGCTATTGTTATATCGATAATCGGCCGGGTTTTATATAAAATAACGGTATCCATTTCGTATAAACCGACCAATAAGTCCGGATAACCATTATTGTCCATATCTAAGCCGGCATTTAACGAATAACCCAACGTTCTTAGATTGCTCCGTTTGATTATCTGTGATGGTACCGGATTCAAAATTGGACCACCACCATTTTTATTATCAAAATCTGTACCACGACTGCCCAAATAAATATAAATTGCACCACTATCGTCCTCGTATGGGGCGCCAATGGCTACATCATTTAGACCGTCTTTGTTGATATCACCTAATGAGGTCATTGAGAAACCGAAACGGGATTCTGGACGGCCCTTTAGTACGGTGCTTGGACAACCGTCTCTACTGGGCAGGCAATCTTTTAGGTTTTTGTAAATATAAACAGCACCGCCGTATTTGTCGCCTTCGTAGTAGAATGGAGCGCCCACCAATAATTCATCGTATCTATAAAAAAAATATAATTGGGTCATCCTGTATANAATTGATGGAAGTTTATGAAATTTATTAATTTTTCATGAAATGATTTAAAATATCGATATTTCCAGAATTATTGCTACAAGATGAGCACAATTTGGACCTCAAATAGGCCAAATTTGAAACAAATTTCACAGAATTGAATTATCTTTCAGGATTTAGCTGAAATTCAATATTAATTTCAAGCAACTTTCAAGCTCCAACAACTTACAATTCTAAATGGAACACTCTGTTTTTGACATGGTTTAATAGAGAAATATATTCGTACCAAACTCTATTAATTTCCCTATACTCATCTCTGATAATTTTTCAGTTATTTAAAATTTTCAATTCCTTTAATTTTCTCCTATGTCCGAAAGTGGCTAGTATCTAGTCGCCTATGATTTAATAATTTGCCTATAAATAAACGCATAGAAGGCTTAGCAGACTGACATTAAATATCAAAATTGAGGTTAATATCGAATATTTTCCACGTCTTTTCAGCAATTTCAGCAAATTTTACATAAAAACAAACTAATTTAGGTTCAATTAATTATCAATTTCTTCAGTTTTTTCTCATTAAAAAAAGTCGACAATTAATTAAATATTTTGACATTAATTGTGACAAATGAATTGAAAGTTGTCTTGCCAAGCCTTCTATGTTTTAATATTTTCTTTCAGATGCAAAATTAGTCCAAACTGAAAATCTTAAATAACTGAAAAATTACCAGAGATTGTATAAGGAATGCTTATACAATTCAATAGAAATTTTTATCTATTCATCTAAATAGAGAAAAATATGGTGTTCTATTTAAAATAAATGAACTATTACAGCTTGAAAGTTGCCTGAAATTAACAATTAATTTCAGCTATACGCTGAAAAATAATCAAATTCGACAAAATTTTACATAAAATACGTAGTTTAATCTATCTAATTTCCAAATTTTAATCGTGTTGTAGCAATAGTTCCAAAGATATGAATTTTTAAAATAAACATTGCAATATTAGAAATTTCATGAAAAGTCAAAATTCCCCAAAAACTACTAATACTAGACCTGAAGTCATATTATCAAACTACCCTTAAATTTCACCATAGAATCGAAATATGCAATAAAAAAATAAATAATTCCATTTAAAATTAGAAAATGGGTTGCTCAACTCTATTGGAGGTTAATAGAACAAAAATATGACTCATCATATTCACATTAATTCTGAGTTTCGGTAGTTGTTTTGATCTTGATTGATTATTTCGAGAATTTTTATTTTTTCACTCGATAAAAATTGGAGCAAACCCAAAATCTGTTTATAAAATTCCAAAAAATTTAGTCATAATTTTTAAAAATAATACAACTCGAACAATTGATCTCATTTCGATTGTACAAATTAATTGATTGAAGCAAAAAAGAACTCACCCATCTTGATCAATATCAATTGTTAAGATTTCATAACCATAACTGGATGCAAATTGTTCCCCAGTCAATATGAATGTAATATTTAAATCTTCAACTCTCGGTGTACGTTCCATGAAATAAACTTGGCCATATAGTTGTGAACGTGGTGCACCGGCCACATAAGTACGATGGGTTTTATTAAAAAAATAACCACCATTAACACTCATACCTAAATAACTATATTTATCGATGGGTTGCTGATTATCATTCAATGGTCCTTTATACATTATTTTATCCAAATAATTGAAACGTTTACCCTCGACTTGTTTAACGAAAATTGTACCACGCCATGTAAATGGGCCGGGTGCACCCATTAATGTATAACCATCATCCAAAAACGCTAAACTAGTACCAACTTGACAGAAACCGTACTGTTGGTGCAACCTGAAATGGTTAAATTTTAACAAAACCATATACAGGACGGTTTGTTCAGCGAAGTTTAAAAATATAGTTGGTTGTGTTATGTTGCTTAGTGTCTTAGCTTGATTCGCTTACTTTCTATGACAACGTATGAATAAAGCTACGACGTTACACACTAAAAACACTTATACACTTCTATTATTATTGTAAACAATTTTTTTTTAAACTAAATTAAAACACCCTGTTCGTAGCGATATACACAACTGGCAAGTTCAATTTAATGATATTTAAACAAAATTGGCTATGCTATGTTAGGTAGTATCGTAGCTTGATTCGGTTGCTCATTTTTAATTGAAAAATTACAACTAAATGAATAAAGCTAGGGCATTACGTAACAGTTTTTAAAATACCAGCCAAAATAAGCCACCCTGTACATTCATCTTTATACAGGATGTCTCATTTCACGTGATATACACAACAGGCAAGTTCACTAGTTTATTTAACGATATTTAAAAACATTTCACAGTTGGCTATGTTACGTTACGTAGTGTCGTAGCTTGATTTGCTTTTTAATTGAAAAATAGCCAGTGTAGTGAAGTAGAAACAAAGTTAAGACATTACAAAACCAGAGCCACCCTGTTTGATACAACAGACAAATTCAATTTAATGATATTTAAAAATATCAGATAGTTGTCTGTGTTAAGTTGCATAGAGTCGTAGCTTAATTGAGAATTACCAAATGTATGAACAAGGCTACGACATTACGTACTATTACTCGTATTCTGTAACTTTTTGTAGATACGTTACCATGACAACCCGTAGAATAACAATCTTTTGGAATAAATCAGTTCCGATTATTTTTGTTAATTTGTAGTCGTATTCTGTAAATTTTTGTTTATTCGTTACTATGACAATAATGAAAATCGATAGTCGTTTTTGTCGAAGATCAATTGTTGCTTTTTGATTAATGGAATTTTGAAATTTGTCGACCTCTATTGTTGTTATAGTAACGAATCGTCAGAAAGTTACAGAATACGATTATACAGCTAAACATTCTGAATACTACACAAAATAAGCCATCCTGTAAATTTACTATTATAAATAATGCCTCTTTGAACAGGCTATATGGTACGATATAGTAACACACAACAGACAATAGTATAATAATATTTAAAAATATTTTGCAGTTGGCTATGTTACGTTAGGTAGTGTCGTAGCTTAATTCAGTCGCTACAAAATAAACAAAGCTACGACACTACGTACCACAACCAACAATTCTAGAATATCGCCGTAAATAAACCGATCTGTACATTCATCATTATACAGGACGCCTCATTAAAACAACTATTTGATACGATATACAGAACAGGCAAGTTGAAATAAAAACATACGTACTTCTCCATAGGTCGGCCTTTACACGGTTGTAATTCCTGTTCAACTTGTAAATCATTATTCAACAAATAACACAAACCCAAACCATAATGATGAAGATTTAAATTAACACTCTGTATATAACGGTGTGCACAAACAACAACTTTTCCACCCGGTTTCTCTGAACGTACTGTAACACCCAACCATTGGCCATTTTTGATTTCATCCCGTCCTGGTGCCAATAAACCGACCGGTTCACGGGCCGTTGGTTCATCCTCATAATCGAAATCGTATACTGTTTTCGTTGTTTGTAATATTTCATTTGTTTTCAAGATTAAAAAAAAAAAATACAAGAATCGAATTAGTGTTGGAAATTTTGGAAAATTTCGAGAATTTGTTAGTAAAAAAATAAAATGATGCATAGCCTAATTGGTGCTGCAATTGTTTTAGTTTTCTTGATTTGCCAAAAAAAAAAACAATTGCTATAATTAGTCGTTTGTTTCAAGAAAATAAAAACAGATTCTAAACGAATAAGTATCTTCATCTCGATCAACTAATCCGTTTTTAGTTTCTATTATTTTGCTTTATAAGCAAAAATTTTTGATTTTTATACACAGAATTCTGTACAAAATGCTTCTATTTATTTACATCAACAATTTCAAAGCGCTCAAAAACAAAACTAATTGCAAAAATGTCGAAAAACCGCAAATGAAAAACAGGAATTTTATTTTAAATCGACTAAGCCACTCATAAAATCAAACCGTTGTGGTCTCTTATTTTTAGTTTGTTTAATCTTTTTATTATAGATTTGTTATTAATTATTAATTTCGTGTAATTAGAAAACAAAAACATCCAAAAAAGCCGGAAATTCCCTTTTGTGATTCAAAAAAAACCAAAATTAATAGACTACAGGCGTTATTTACGCTCCGCTACACGATTTTTCCCAAAAATACCCTTGTTCGCCATAATTATTAATAACATTAATTTTTTTAGTTTTGATGGTCATTTAAATTAGTGCAAAATTTTTGTTAATTTGTTTTATAAAAATTAGACCGCTGAATTTTTGATAATTTTCAAGGACTAGGACCAATTCGGTATAAAAGTGGAGTTTTTGATCGACGATTTCCCGTTCGTTTTTCGCTCGAAATTCAAGCGCCTAGGCCTGTTGGAAAGAGCATTTCAAGCTGCATCAGAGAAGTTCTACCGTTATGAAAAATTTTTTTGGAATTCTGAGTAAGAAAGGAAAATCTAGAAAATTTCGCCCATAACTCATTTAATATTAACTTAGAATTTAAGTCATAGCAGTTTGAAAGAGCTTGCCAAGTTTGCAAGAAATTTTTCTATCGGTCTGGACTTTTACGGAAAATTGAGAAAAAAAGTAAAATTGTTGAAAATTAGTGGAAAACAGATTTAGTAATTCTTTAAAATTGCTCAAGGAATCTTTCTTTGAATTTTATAGAAAATTACCGAGCCTATCGGAAAATTTCTTATTTATTTTGAAACTCTTCCAATTTACTCCCATTAGACCCCATATTTATTGTAAACAAATTATTATTGGCTGAGTTATGAAGGAAAATATGAGAAAACATACGTTTGTAGAAAATGATCTATAATTCAAAATTTCCACAAATTTTTCCATAACGTTAGAACCCTTAGGGTGCAGCTTGAAATGCTCTTTCCAACGAGCCTAGGCACTTGAATTTCGACTCAAAAATAAACGAAAAATCAAAGATTCAATTTTTTACCGAATTATAATCCGGTCCCTTAAACCGACCATCATGCATTATTCGTCTACTGGGTGTTATTAAATTGATTAAACACCAAAAAACTGATTGCCCTATTAATTAATTTTGTGGGTTAATTAAATTTTAACAACAACAACAAGAACATTAATCAGGAAACTGGCAACAAATACCTTTACGATTTTGTTGTTTTGTGTTGTTCTATTCTATTGTTGCCATTCATTATTAGATCAACGACCCGAAAATCGACGATTGTATCGATAAATATTTGTTGTTGTATTCTGATTTATTTACTACAATTTTAATGAAGCGATTCGAATTGAAAATTTGATTTTTGAACCCATAAAATTAGCAAATTTGGGTTATTTATCCGCTTTTTAATAGGCAAAAATCGCCGATAAAAGTCGATTTTTCAAACTAAATTTGGAATAATCACGTTATTAACAATTTAAATAATTCTAACAGTCGTATTCTGTAACTTTTTAGCGATTCGTCACCATAACAACGCTGGAATAACCAGTTTTATTCTTGTTTCTATTCAGTTCGACTTATGATGGAATGGTAAAGACTCGATCTCCAATGTTGTCATAGGAACAAACTACCAGAAAGTTAGAGAATATGACTGTATATTTAATTTCTTTAACCAAAATTACAAATTTAAATGAAATATCGACAGTTGCTTAGTGTAAATTTTAAATTAGATGGAATTAAACACAAAATTTTGAAATTTCGATATTTCATTTAAATTTTCAGAAATTTATCTCCACATCAGTGGTATTCTCTACATTTTGATGATCCATTACCATGACAACGGTGAAGATTGATAGTCACTAATTGTTTCTTTTCAATTCGATGTTTGATATATTGGTAAAGAGTGAGATACGCGTAGAAGCTCTTTTCTAATAGAATATCGATCTCCAGCGTTGCTATGGTAACGAATAATCGAAAAATTAGAGAATACGAGTGACTAATTGAATCATTTAATGATTAATTAACAATTGAATGATAAAATGGACCACTAAGAAGCTGAAGCGTAATTATCAATAAGCAGCCTACGGATACATACAGGCTGATTCACTACAAATACAATACAGCCAATTTAGTGAATCACCCTGTATACACTACACATACACATGTAAAATTCATGCAATTGAAGAAATTAAAAAAAAAAAGCAAAAATACTGTCTCATGCTTGTTTGTTACCAGAAAAATAACCAGTGGTACCAAAAATTTTGGTACCTGTTTCAAATTGTATTCGAGACCACCACACTTACACTTATACCGCCCTCCGGCCGCTGGTTATACGTGTACACCAACCCCGAAAAAAACAAAAACACAAATTATTGAAAAAGCCCCTTTTTTCATAAAAATACCTACACAAAAATTGGGCTATTTCTATTCTTTTTTTTTCTCAAAATTGTAACAACTAAAATCGAAACAAAACAATAAACAGACAAATACAGATAGAATTTTTCACAACACACACAAAATAGCAAAACTATCTTCTATTATTTATCAATTAATTTAATCTATTGTGTGTATTTATAATTTATACAAGAGGAATTGAATCTAGTGATATAGAAATTCGTTTGTTTTAAGCAACTAGACTATTTTACTACGGAGTGTACCAGTTGGCGTAGCTTTGGCCTACTAGATTTTAATTTAAAATGTCATAAAAACTCCATTTTTCGTCGCAATGGCGCTGTTTACCAACGCAAATCTTGAAATTCACTCTTTTTCCAGTTTTAATTTGAGTAAAGTGTAGAGAAATCTAGTAGGTTTTGAACTAATGTCAAACTTTTAATGAAAATATGAAGCAAGCTAGGACATGACGTAACTAATGAAGCGTGGCCAACTGCGTGGTACACTCGTTATTTGGTTTTACTCAATTGTTCAAAGGGGTGGTGAGGGGGTGTATGGATACGTACATCGTCGTCCATCAGTCTCAATCTGGATGCAATCATTATCATAATTAGTGATCGGACATTTGTACAATGCCCCCGAATGGTTCGTATCCGGTTGTAGATTTTGCCCTAACGGGGCACCCACTAGGATCCTGAAAATTTGAAAAAAATTAGAATCAAATCGGCTATAGTTACCATGTTTACGTTCTAATAATTCAATTAGTTTGTTTATTTTTTAGACGAGCGGTGCGTCTTTAGTATTTTTTTTACAATTTCGAACAAAATTTGCTTTGAAAATTCAGTTCATAAAATATCTCAAAAATAAAATGTCCTGTGCATCGCGTAAAAGTCGCAAGAAAAGCCCCAGTTGTCGTTTGAGTAAATTATGTTGTCCGCGTCGGCGGCGGCGTCGCAGTTGTTCGCGACGCCGCCGTCCGCGCTGTCGTCGCCGTGTGAAACGCCGTTGCCGCACCGGCCCGGTAACCACCAATCCGTTCTTCAACTTCTTGCGCCATTTCCGGCGGAAAAATTGCGGCAAACCGGCCGCCCAAATTGCCGTCGAAGGTGCACTGAAATGGTGCGGAATGTCCCGTCAAGAACGTTGTAAATATTACGAACAGGCGTGCCGTAAAACGCAGGAGTGCAAGCGCCGTCGCCCTTGTCGAAAGAGGCGTCGCAGTCGAAGCGGATGCCGAAAACGCCGCCGCAGTTGCAGTGCGAGACGCAAACGTAAAGTTTGCTGATCGTTTGGAAAATTCCAAGTGGAGAGAGCGTTGTGATGAAGAAAAATTGTCAAAATTGTCAGCGTCTATACGATTCTAATTTTTTATTTATAAATTTACAAAATTATCGTCTATTTTTATAATTTTCCACAAATATATCTTTGGCTATTAACATCAATTATTTTAGTTCGTAACCAAAATCCAGCAGGAATCACTAATGATCAGCATCAATGAGAAAATCGCCAAAAATTTTCCAAAATCACCTAAATTCCGATCTAATATCGACCAAAATTACGTCAATTTTGACAACTCAAGCGATTTTAAAAGAAACCAAACACTGGAACACGAATATCTCAAAAACGGTAACAGATATCGAAACGTTTCATATCTCATTCGATTCCAAATACGATTCTACATCCCTGTAACTCTGTGGTTTAAAAAAAAATCGATTAGATTTTCCAAAATTACCGAAAAACTGGATTTGCGCAATAAAAACATGGTTTTAGTGGAACACACATTTTGGTCAGTAAAAATTAACAAATCAAACCAAATTTCTGTCGATAGATAGACGAAAATTGGCTCTACACTTGACGCTTATCACATTTTCAATTGTTTTTCCCATTGTTCTGAAAACTCCATCTAAACTAACGAATTTTTAACGAAGTTATAAATCGATAAAAAGTGAACATTCTATTCGACCCCATTAACAAGTACACAAATGGATAAGTCAAATACACAGCGGTATTCCCTAAATTTTTAGAAATTTGTTACCATGACAACAAGTATACAAATCGGTAAGTCAAATACACAGATAATCTTCTAGATTTTTAGCAATTCATTGGAGATTGTTTAATTCTTATTTATTTTCAACTTTACTAATGATGGAATTGTAACGAATGAGATAATAGATCTATTAGAAGAATTGTCGATCGCCAGTTGTCATGGTAACGAACCGGCTAAAAGTTAGAGAATACGACTGGTAATCAATCTGTTTGCAAAATAACCGAAAGTTTGTCAGAAATTGTAAACTTATAAAAAATCCTCAAGATAAAATTTGTCCAGAAATTCTCTAAAAATGTAAATCTAACCACCCCTATCCATCATTTAATATTAACTACCATCGCGAATCACCCTGTATATTCAATTTCGAAAACTTCAACTTGCAACAAAACTTCAAATGAAAATTTTCAACGAACAACTTATTAATTCCCTTTTATAATGTCGAAATGTAACCTTATATAATTCACCCTGTATACTCGCAAATTCTCTAACGAAAGGAGAATTGTCGCTACAGGATGTTCAATTTAAAGCCACCCTACTATTAGTTTCCCTTTTGTTATCATTGAAGTACTAGTGTGAAATAACACCAACAAACGGTATTTTCGAAATAAAGGGACCATTTGTAAATCTACCCCATGTTATAAATGAATAGGTGGTAATTTAAGAACAAGCACACCTTTCGAAAAACGGTCGAGATAACACAATAACAGGTAAAATTTTCTGTAATTTCTTTGTAGATTTGGAAGAATTTCACAACTGTATTGGTACTAAAAACGAAGTACTTGTAGCGGTGAGGGGGATAGAATTAGGGCCTATTTTTAGTTTCCAATATAAATTCAATTTTGGTATTAAGTCTATGTTGGAAAACAAACAAAATTAAATAAACATATCATCAAACAGTATATAAAAATTTTATTAGCAAATTCTTTAAACAAATTATACAGGGTGGATAATACTATTTAAACACAGTTGGCCATGTTCTTGATAACGTAGGACTGTAGATTAGTTTGGACGCTTGTTTTTCATCGAAACACAAATCAAATGCATTGAAACTTGAAACAGATAAAAACATAGCCAACTGTGAGGTGAAATATTATACACCCTGTATAATTGGGATTACTGATAAGACGTTGATAATGGTGGCAGCAAATATAGACCGTGTTATCATTTTTATTTACTTCAATTAGAAAAAATATTAATGTGTTTGTTTGCTTGTAGTTCCGTTTTCCTCAATCTAAATACTATTATCGAACTGATAATAATAGTGAATGCACACTGTAAAAACCCCAATTTTATTGAAATTCAAACGTGCATGGACGCCTTAACTACAACTATCCCTATAAAATAGGAATTCTCCAATTATAATGTCCAGATATACAGACATTTGTGCTATTTTTACTTTCTTTAACAAAACCAGACGTCTTATTCTTCGTGTTCTTTATCTACATTCGGATAGTTTTCAGCTACAAATGTTATGATTCATTTGGTAAGAGGACTTTGAACCGTATCAGTGAATTTTGGCAAAACGCCCCATTCAATTTAACCCCATATCGATCCAGATTTTTTTTCGTTTTAATAGAACCACAATAAAAATAAATCATAATATTCGACGGAAGTTTTCGAGAAATAATACCTAGAAATAGACTTAAGAATAAATGTTATAAATCTGAAGTTGGCTAGGAAAGTTTCCAGAAATTCCGGGATTCACCATTAGTCACCCTTCTTATCTACATATATACAGTCAAAGCAATTACAACAGTCACATAACAACATAAAATCAGTAAATAGACGCGTTTTCTGCATAAAACACCCAATTTATGCATCTGTTCCAATTGCCTGTACTGTATATACGACGTACAATCTGAAGTTGGCTATATTTTTGGTACGGAGCGTCGTAGCTTTGTTCGACCATTTTAAAAATATGTTAATTAACTTCAACTACAAAATATGGACCGCTACTTAATCAAGGGATAGCCACGATGAAATTACACCCTGTAATTTAAACGTTGTTGATTCATAAAACTACCCTTAAATTTATCGTTCAATTTCGGCAATGACACCAACCGCCACGGGCAATATATGCCCGTATTTCCCTCAATAGATGGATTTTCAATTGTCAATTGAATAGTAAATAAATAAATAATAATTATACTGACTTTGATTGTTGGTATCAATTGTCGCGCTTGAGGGACGGCAATTTTAGGGGAAAGTTTCAATAGACGTCCCTTTCTCTACGACAACCCCTAGTAGTTTCTTAGTCCCTTAATATTCTCTCCTTTAAACGTTAAACAAACATACATTTTCTAATGAAATAAATGTCATAGTTAATGATGATATGTAATAGAGACAGCCTGTATAAATATGCATGGATCAAATGACAGGCGAAAAAAATATTTTCTCATCATTAATTCTGTAAAGTTACCATCATAGTGATGATGATGATGATGATGATAAAGTTCATTAGCATAGCAGACGTTCTACTCTGATTGGCCTTGGATCAATTGCTGTATTTTTTATTAAAAAAAAAATCGAATTGCAATTAAGAAAAATTTATTTAATTTCGGGGAAAATACAAGAGGAGTGTTGATTAAAGGTTTTAATAAAGAAAAATAAACCGCTATTTTTCTTCAGTCTATATTTTTGTTGATTTTATTCAATTTCGATGATGATGATGATGAATAAAGTGGGTCGATAGATTGTTTCATTTTCGGAAAAATCAACTCATTTTGTCAAACCAAAATTGAGGACATCTTAAAAATAAATTTAATATAGACTGTGATGTCACTTTAGCCGATATCAAAAATATACAGAACGTTCCACAATAACGCTCAGTATACAGGTTGTACAAAAATATTTCGTAGCTTTGTTCAACTGCCACCAAAGGTAAAGGGTATGCTAAAATATTTCAATAATGCAGTGTCGTAGATTTGTTCAGCTGCTTGTAAGATGCATCAACAAATGTCAAATATGTAATGAAGTATGAATAGAGCTACGACTAAGTCTGGAAAATTTGAAATAAAATAGCGTTATACACTCTGTAGTAGGGGCATCATGATAATTCACCTTGGCTATGCTTTGGTTAAGTAGTGTCGTAGTTTTATCCGTAATGCAACAAATTTGACACGTGTTAATGAATTTTCAAGTGTATGAATCAATCTACGACACTAAACAAAATACAGCCAACTGCCATATAAAATACCGTGTTATATTCGGTATGTTTTATTTAGATTCTGTGTAATTCTCTATTGATATTCTTTACACGTAATTTTGATAATTATTCAAGCATTTCTATTGTATTCTAATTTTTTTCTATTGCATAAAAATGACAACTATGCAAAAAATCAAAATATCTCAAAAATTATAAATTTTTCGAATTATTCACCTATTCTAAAGCTCGATTTTGTCTATAAAAGTACTAAAAACGGTGCTTTTACTCCAAAAACTATGATTTTTCGAATTTTTCGTCTATTTGAAAGCTCGATCTCGCCTATAACAACACCACGAACAGTACTTTTACCCCAAAAACTTTGATTTTTTCGAATTGTTCGTCTATTTTAAAGTTCAATCTCGCCTATAAAAGTACCAGAAACAGTGCTTTTATCTCAAAAACTACAAAATTTTCAAATTATTAATCTAGTTTAAAGCTCAACCTTGTCTATAAATACACCAAAAGCATTGCTTTTATCTCGAACTACAAATGTTTTGAATTGTTCGTCTGTTTTAAAGCTCGATATAAGCACCAAAAACAGTGCTTTTATATCTACAGATTTTTCTGATGATTCATCTATTCAAAAGCTCGATCCCGTTTATAAAAGCATCAAAAACAGTGTTTTTATATCAAAAACTACCAAATTTTCAAATTATTCGTCTGTTTTAAAGCTCGATCATGCCTATAAAAGTACCAAAACCAGAGCTTTTATCTGAAAAACTATAAATCTTTCAACTTGTTCGTCTGTTTTAAACCTCGATCTGGCCTATAAAAGTACCAAAAACAGTGCTTTTATCTCAAAAAGTACCAAATTTTCAAATTATTCATCTGTCTTAAAGCTCGATCGTGCCTATAAAAGTACCAAAAACAATGCTTTTATATCTACAGATTTTTCAGATTATTCACCTATTCTAAAGCTCCATTTCGTCTATAAAAGTACTAAAAACGGTGCTTTTACGCCAAAAACTATGATTCTTCGAATTTTTCGTCTATTTGAAAGCTCGATCTCGCCTATAAAAGCACCACAAAGTGCTTTTACCCAAAAACTTTGATTTTTTCGAATTGTTCGTCTATTTTAAAGTTCAATCTCGCCTATAAAAGTACCAGAAACAGTGCTTTTATCTCAAAAACTACACATGTTTCAAATTATTAATCTAGTTTAAAGCTCAATTTTGTCTATAAATACACCAAAAACAGTGCTTTTATCTTTACAAATTTTTCTGATGATTCATGTATTCTAAAGCTCGATCCCGTTTATAAAAGCATCCAAAACAGTGCTTTTATCTCAAAAACTACCAAATTTTCGAATTATTCGTCTGTTTTAAAGCTTGATCATGCCTATAAAAGTACCAAAAACAGTGCTTTTATATCTACAGATTTTTCAGATTATTCATCTATTTTAAAGCGCGATCTTGTCCATAAAAGCACCAAAAACTGCTTTTATCTCAAAAATTAAATTTTTAAAATCGTTTGCCTGCTTTAAAGCTCGATCCCGTTTATAAAAGCACCAAAAACAGTGCTTTCATCTCAAAGACAATTCTATTTCGAATCATTTGCATATTTTAAAGCTCGATTTTGTCTACAATAGGCACAAAAAACAATGCTTTTATCACAAAAAATATAGTTTTTCCCAATTGTTTGTCTATTCTAAAGCTCAATTCTGTCTATAAAAGCACCAAAAACAGTGCTTTTATGTCAAAAATTATAATTTTTACGAATTGTTTGTCCAATTTAGAGTTCGTTTCGTCTATGATAGCACCGAAAACAGTGCTTTAATTTCAGAAACTAACACTTTTTCGAATTGTTCATCTATTCTAAACTTCCATCTCCTGTATAAAAACACCAACAACTGTACTTTAATAGAAATAATGCAAAATTATTCCATAACGGTTGCAATTACACATCAAAGGAAATGGAACAAACTACAAAAACAGGCGAAACGGAAGTTCAAGGCTACTACAATAAAAAACTCGCATCTTCCGCTTTCTACAACAATAATAATAATAATGATGATGATGACGATTAAAATAAAAATGATTCAACAATACTATGATTAATTAACTCTTCAAGGTTATCATTTAACCAGAACAGCAACAAACATTTCGTCATCATTCAACATCAAAATTCGTCATCATCATCATCATCATCATCATTGAATTCGAATAAATCCGAAAATAAACCGTTAATCTCGCCGGATTTTCAACCAAAAAAAACCATAATAGAACCAGCCAGATGGTGTTAGCTTGTATAAACACGAAAAATCAACCACCCCCAATATTTCCAACCCTCAATTGTACTTATAGCACAATATAACAATAGAAAACAATGGAATTTTTCATACAACAATAGCATATGGGATGTAAATTGGGGGTGTATTTGTTGATCGACATGTAATACAATCATAAAAATTAAACCAACATCCCTCTTAAATCGTGTTGCTCGTTTAAAAATCACCCAATTTATCCGGTAGTTATTTTTTTTAATTTAAGTGGTTAATACTTCAAATTTCTATCAATATCTTCCCCTAATTAAGAATCAAGTGTTTGATTAGAGTGATCTATCATTACAGCCCCTATTACAACCCCTATATCGCTATCAACTACAGGCTGTACCATCTTAATTACACCACGTGGCTACATTTGACAGTTTTCAAGCAACTGTGTGTTGTTCAGCCTGTATATTTATAGATAGAGAATTAAAGAATAGCGTTTGATTAAAATAATAATAATAATGATGATAAGTGGAAAGTAGAAGAAGAAGCTCTTATCTGGCTGACGGCTGCCAACCAAACTGAAGCAATTTAAGTAACAGCAACCACTTAAAAGAACGTGTGGTTGATGTATTTTAAGATCGTGGCTTATTTAATAATAAAACGATAATAATAATAATATTGTACAGAATAATGAGATCACTTAAATATGGCTCTTATCAACGTACAAATATTGGTATTTTGATAAGTTGGAGTCTTCAAAAATAATTTTTCGAGATAATTTCTCTATAAATAAAACTGATACGCACCCTCTATTTTCGTTGTTTTCCCTCTATTTTAACAGGAGAATCGTACGATATGGAAAATTTTTATATTTACCCACCGATATGGGAGAATATGGGCTTGTTATGCTGGCTAGTTCGCCCACGTTACAATTTCTCAAAACTCAAAAAGACAAAGAATAAAACTTTCAGTTTGTTGTTTCGATTCTTCCAACTTTAATCATTTAACAACTTAACTATAGGTTACAATTTATGGGTGGATTTATAAAAACAATAAATAACCGAGTGAAGGTGGTTGGATATAGAGGAATATTATAAAGGCCTTATAGTATTGAATCTGGTAGAATTTTAGGTGTGGCGGTGTTGTTTAAGTGACAAGAATAGGGGGGAATTGGAAGACAATTTGCGTGAAAGAGTTTTTCTGTTTGTCTGCCAGCCTGTCTGTCTTCTTGTCTCTTTATCTAAATATTAGTGGTGGTTATAGGGTGTGGTTGTTGTTGTTCTTGTTGTTGGCACTATAAGAAAGACCGTGTTGTATTAAAAGCAAATTAAAAGCAATGAAACCGCCTCAAATTTACAAAACCCAGCCCTTTATTCGCATTTAACTCGCCTCTTTTCACCGAAAAACCACCCAAGGGGTGATTTTTATTGGAATTGTGTGTGAACAACTGGAAATAATTAAAGAGACAGGTTAGAATTCGTTAAAAATTTGGTAACTTTAATAGGCGATTTCTCCTTTAATTTTCACTCAAAATTCAAGTACTAAGGCCTGTTGGAGAGACAATTTTAAGCTACAAAAGTTGGCTGTTTTGGAAAATTTCGTGAAAATTAAGAATGAACAAAAATCAAGAAGTATTTTTTTTACAATTTTCTACTATAATTGTGGTTTTCCTCGCAATTTTCCAAGCAAAAGACGCAGTTTTGTTCTAAACAATCATTTTTATTGGTCATAAATTGTACGAACTTTCAGAATATATTCTGAGCAAATTCCATCGATAAAATATGCCCAAAAACTCATAATTGTTTTCGTTTTCTCGATTTTCCGGAAAACTATCGGAAAATTACTTGGATATTCGGAAAATGCCTTTAATTTACTATAGAGGGGAGTTTGAATTGTTGAAAAATCAATATTATTGGTTAAGTTATAGAGAAAAATGTGAGGAAAACCTGGAAAAACGATACTCCAACAATTTGCTCTATAATTCAGAATTTCCCAAAAATTTTCCAAAACAAATACGTCCGTGTTATGTATCAAGAATTGGCCTTTCCAACAAGTACTCTAACATTGTTCCAAATGTTAAAATAAGGGAAAAATCTTCGATCAGACATTGTTTAAGATTGTTCAAAAATATTCAACAAACTTTCCCCATATTTCCCAATTTTCCAGAAAACTACCAGTTCGACTGGGAAATTTCTTGCATATTTGGAAAGCTCTTTTAATTTGCTATCGACTGAACCCCATATTCAATAGAAACGGGTTAATATAAACTGAGTTATAGACGAAAATATAAAAATAACACATTTTTAGATTTTCCTCTATAACTCAGAATTTTCCCAAAATTTTCCAAAACGGTTAAATCCGTGTTATACAGCTTGAAATATTCTTTCCAACAATCCCAAATACGAGAATTTTGATTAAAAAATAAACGCCAAATCGTTTATCAAAGATACATTTTTCTAACGTGTTCTAATCCCGCCCTTTTTAAAATTAAACCGTGCTGTTGGAAAATAAACCAAAAAAACCGTGTTCTACTGTACTATCCAATATGGCAATTACACGCTACTACCTACAACAACAACTCTATTGACCTTTTCTTGATTGACCTTATACTTTAGCCGTATATTTGTACGGATAGATAAAAATATTCCAAATTTTAACCCCGACATTATCAAAATATCGAAATAAATTACCGAAAACAATTGTTTTAATTAAATGATCATTGTCTTTGATTGATTATACTACAAAGTAAATTAAATTGAATTTAATCGGTTTAATTGTTGTTATCATTAAATGATAGTAGCCTAGCCCTTATTCCACTCATTTACGATAAATTCAACCCAACAACAACAACAATTGATTAATTTTAGTGGAATTGTTTTTAATTAAATTCGAATTAATTGAATTAAACCAAATAAATAATAGACAATTTTTCTTTATAATTTCTCTATCTTTTGTATTTTATTATTCGGATCCTATTTTAAAGGTCGTTTCGTTACAAGATTATAAACGAATATACCAAGTGTCCCAACTAATCAGTCAAACTTATAAAAATCGAGTTTACCATAGTAATTCAACTGGAGTGTCGTAGATTGGTTCGTGTTTTATCAATTTCGATATTAATTAATCGATTTTCAAGTGTCTGAACAAAGTTACGACACATGTACTAAAGTTACAGCCAACTGCGATAAACTCGATAGCAGTTGGATTCAGTAGATAGAAACACTAGGAATATATCTGTCTCCTTCATAACATCATTTTTCACATGTATTAGAAGGAAACGGAGTAATTTTATCTGTATTAGTTGGCATTACAACTGAAGTAGTACGTAACTATGACAACAGGATTGTTTTCAACAACGTACTGCTAGATTATTGGTTGTTTTAAAAGTGTTTTGTTTTCAATGCTAGGTTATTGGTTATTTTCGAAATTTGCGCCTTTATCAAAAACCAATGAGATTTTTGCGGAATAAAATTTGTACTCTATTGAATAGACGGATATCTCTCTTTAATTGAAAACGTAATTTTAATAAGTTAGAAAAGGTAAACAAATGTATGCAAATATATTCTCTACATAAGGACCGTCTATTGTGAAATGAGACACCCGGTATAGGGCGAGAAATGGTGATTTATCTTAGAAAATTGTGGAAAATAACAAGGATATGGGAGTTTATTGGTTATTCTCTTTTGAATTTTCAGGAAAAAAAACCGACAAGGAAGAGATGCGGGAAGGGAGGTTTATTTATTATCAATAAACACATAATGTACTGTGTTTTATTTGCATAAATGTTTATTTAAACATCAATTTTATTTTCGATATGTTCAATTTTCATAAACTTCCGGTTGGGTTACAAAAATCGATTTCCTTTGTTGATGTGCGGACTTATTCGACAAAAAATTCCACGTCTATAGTAACAATTAATTATTCTCATTAAATCCAACCTTGGGCCAGTATTTAGAACGGTCAATTAAAAGCGACAATATTTTTGCATCATCCTCTAATTAGGCGTTTAAATCAAAAGGACAGGGGCATAAATATGCGCAACATTCACAACGAAACAAAGTATCCAATTAGGAGAGACAACAACAACAATATTGTAGGCACGAAGACGCGATTTTGTCCATATAAGGAAGTCAAATTTTAATGGGATCCGACCACGATGATGATGGAAATAATCGAAAAATCACCTACTCGCCTTTTTTGCCCGTCCATCGATTTTTCCGTTCATTTAATTTTAATCACCACCATGAGAAAGAGAGCATTTCTCGTTGGATTTATACAGAACGATCCACCATGTCGGTGCTAGTTTCATATAAGAATTTATTTGAAACAATCCCATTGGTTCTAATATAAAGGAGCCAATTTGAAAATAACCAATAACCTAACAATACGTCATAAACAACGAAACAATTGTCATTGTCAACGCCACCTTTGAGGTTATGTAATAAATTAATTATAATACCAACTAAGTATACTTAAAGTTACTAGTAAGGATTAAATTCATAAAAGTTAGGGACTTTTGTGTCGTCATTCGAATCATCCTGTATATTTTAGCCAAATCGACAAATAAACAGCAGAAGTATAAAAAGAATGGTTGTTTGGAGAAGAATAAGACGGCGAAGAAAATGAATGAAGAATGAAGAAAAATTAACAGTAAAAATGCAAAAAAATAAGCAATGATGTTGATGATGATGGTGGTGGTGGTGGTAGAACTGGTCATCATCAAGTGTTTGGCGCCGTTGACCTGACAGACTAACAAATAAAACTGGAAAACGAAGAAACAACACCAACAAAGAATAGAAAACAACATTACTGTATGAGTTTGTTGTTAGTATTGGTGTTAAAATTCAACACCAACAACAATTTATCATTGTTATTATCATCATTTAATGCAGAATTAATAACATCTGTATAGCTCATCATCATCATCATCATCATCATCATCGGCGTCATCGGAGTGATGATGACGCATCTAGAATTTCAATATTGTAATCTCGACAGTTGAAGAAAAAATGTACGAAAATAAAACGGAAATCATCAGACAAGAAAACCGTCCAAGTATCCTTCGCCGATTTTTTTTTTGTTTAATGCAGATTATAAAATACTCGTCTAGTATTCATTAAATTTGGAATTTTGAGGTTAGAATTTGAATAGAGGATGCGGTTTTTTAATTGTCAAAATTACTCAACAGAAATCTTACCTCACAATTGGCTATGTAATGGTTACATCATAGATTGCTTTGGTTATTTGTTTTTTAATTGGAAAATGCCAAATTTAGTAAAGTACGAAACAAGCTACGATTCTATTGATCAAAAGCACGGCCAACTGCTAGATTAATTTATAATTAACAAATACAGTATGACTCTATCAAGGGCGTACTGTTTGCGGATTCAGTTAATTATACCGAACTTTGTTCAATTTCCAGATTTTACCATACCATTCCTCTTCGCAGTAGCCTATGATTTTGTGAACGTATGTCGGCTTCTTGTTTCAACTTTATAATCTGCATTACCGACTTGCTCTTGTTTCAATAGCTTGTCGGTAATGCAGATTACAGAGTTGAAATAAGAAGCTGACATACGTTCACAAAATAGCGTGGCGCTTTATATTTTATTAAATAGGTGAAATTGTAAACAAAAAATCTTTATTTTGGATATTTTGAGCGTGAACCACTTTGTTTGGACGGGCTCCTGGGTTGTAGTCCGTAAAGATTATTCCTAAATCCGCCCCTGGATTTTACTCACAAGAAAACCACCCCAAGTGTCCACCACCGATGTTTTAAAATTTCAAATGTTCGAGTGACATTAATTAAAATTAAGATTTTAAGGTTAGAAATGATTCAAAATTTTACCTCACAGTTGGCTATGCAACGGTTACGTCTCAGCTTGCTTCGTTTGTTAGTTTTTTAATGGCAAATTAACCAAACAAAACAAAAAACTGTAGTCAAATTAATCGTGCGACAAGAAACCACCCACTGATTTTGTAAAATTCGAATAAAAATAATCAAAATTGCTATTTTAAGGTTAGATATTTGTATAAACAACAGAAGCCTATTTTTAATGGCGCGCAATTTAAATGCTAAAATGACTATAAAAATCTGACAGTATTTCATCTCACAGTTGGCTATGCAATTAATATATCGTAATTTGATTCGTTTGTTTTTTAATCGAAAAATACCAATGTAGTAAAGTATGAAGCAAGCTACGACTCTGTTCCCCAAAAATACGGCAAACTTGAGATTATTGAGATTTTAAGGTTATAAATTTGAATAACCAATGGGAGATTTGTTTCTTATGGCGCACAATTCAAAATTTTCAAATTACCCAATAGAATCATAGGCCCAGGATTGGTTACATTTTTGATTGAAAATTACCAAATGTAGTGGACTATGAAATAAGCTACGACTCCAGTCAACTAAAGCATGGCCAACTGTGAAACGAAATAGCATTGTACGCCTTGTATAGACCGCATAACTGTCCAATTTAGCGTGAAACACCCTGTATTAGCGAAATTAGAGGGGGACACGCGGTCTCTAAATAGTTCTGCTACTGCTGCTGTTAAAACACTCAAACACATTCAAAATGAAAGGAATTTATAGAATTGCAACATAGTTGTCGTTGAACATATGCATACAACTTATTCGGATTGCAGGAATTTATTATAACCTGTCTGATATTATAATTAAGATTTTTTTTTTTTTTTTTAATTTATTTATTCAACTCTTATTATACCGAAGTAAAAAACAAACAAAACTAACGAAAAAATAAACAACACCATGGGAAAATTTCCAAATACGAACAACAATGTGGGTGGTCCTTGTTAATATCACCTACTCTTATCAATTTCCCACAATCTACAAATTCGTATTGATAATGTCTTTATGAATGATAATCGTTAGTTTACAACCCCTACCCCTTCAACAAATTCATTCATCGATACACAAGCCAAATTAACATACAATCGAACCGTTTGTTTTAAACAATTGACAAGAAAACAAAAAATTAACAAACTAATCAAATCTAGGAGGCTTCAACAAACAAAAGAATGCTGTAGGTTGTTCTTATTGTAGTACAGAAAGGTGGCTAGATTCAACTGTTATACAAATAAATCAGTGGCGTACGTTATACGATTATCTCAAATATAATAAGTTTTTCTAAATTATATCTACCTGTATTGTATAATTTGTATAATAATAAAAACAGGTGTATTTCTATTGTTAGTTGACAATTGAAATTTTATGTTACACTTAATAAATGTGTAATAAGGTGGGGAGGAAAAGTCTTTGACCGAGTTGTTTGATCGAGTAGGCGTTAAATCTTTCTAAAAAAAATTTTGTTTTTCTTTCTCTACCACAGCCACCTACGTGCGCATTTATGTCTAACTGTATTACATCATTTTTACAGGTGTAGAATTTACCTGTGCGATAAGAATAATTTAATGACTTACCAATTATCGCGTATATTACTGTTGATTTTGGTTTTATGTTGGGCAACACTGAAACCAAAATACGAACCACTTTCTGTTGGTTTTGCACGTTTTACAATCGGATTTCGTTCTTCGATATTGAAACAGTACACTGTTGTTATTGTCGTCCTAATTATCAAAATTGATAACAACAATAATGGGTGGTTTATCGAAAATCGATGACACCGAATCATTTTTGTTCTGTACGTTTTGAAAGTTTATTTATCGTTTTTTTTATTGAAAAGCCGGCATTTTTCGTAAATTATTGGCACCGGCTACAACACGATTACACTTTCAACACGGTTGCTGCTCGACTGAATTTATTTTTTGGTTAGATTCAAACAAGTTCGGGCGCATGCGCTCTCAATAAACTACTTTAATTTTAAATCATCCTCTAAATAATGATTATAATAGGTACTGTTAATTTATTTAATGATTCTCGCTTTAATTGTCTTTATTTATCGCTATTATCTTTAATTTTTCTTAATTATAATAATTAAAAACAAAATATTGTCAATCGGGCGACTATGATTACACTTGGTTGTTTTATGTGTTGCCTATACCAGAAAAATTTGATTGTAGTAAATCAATTTAGGTAGTAAAAAGTTTTGAAATTGTTGCCAACACTATAATTCAAGGACTAATAACATATATGTAAAATATATGGTAAAATTGATGTTCTTACGTTGGTGTCATTGACAAACTAAACGATACTCGTTTGTTTATCGATCAACAATATAATGTCAAATTTTATGTTTTTAAACATATTCCTTTTTTAATTCGAATGAGTTTTGTTTTAAAAGACTTTCTTTACTTTGTTTTGTTGATTTTTATTGCATCTTATTGAATTTTGTACCTAATATACCGTTTTATTATTGTTTATTTAAATTTGCCGCTTTCAATGATAGGAGTAGAGTCAAATTCAACACTTTCCACTACATCTATGATTTACCAGAAAGTTGATTGGAAAAAGAACGAGGCGGGAAATTCAAATAAACAATCACTAAATATAGCATTTCAGGAAAATATGTCAATAACACGATATTCCCGATTTAACAAAAATCTGAATTATTTAAAATGATAAGAGAGTTGTTTAAAATACTATTGATTAAAAACAAGAATTAAATATTTGAGTTTAAATTTTTGACATAAACAAACTACAGTTACTTAATTGTTGATAATTACTAAAGAGCGGCGTTTGGCTCCCTACAGGTAACTGTAATTACTAATTACAGTTACCTGTTAATTTGTCAATAGCACCAACATGAGGAGAAAATTCCATTAATTATTTCTATTTAAAAGTTATTAGAGTTTGAATTATCAGGTTGGTAACGAATTCAAAACTTTATATTAGGTGATTAGATGAGTCAAACGTAATCAATTGTGCCGTATGTGTTGCCTAAACTTCTATACAATTTCATTTATACGAATTTATAATTGAATTATACGACAATTGTGACTAATTACTTCAATTTGATAAGACACTCAAATTTTGTTATTACTTGTGCGAATAATTTCGATTATCGAGTTTGTCTTTTCAAATAATTTGAATAATTTGAACACAAATCAATTAAATAATAATTGAATTAATTATAAATTCTAAAATGACAAACATTTCAAATTTATCACAAAATTAGCATTTTCAAACGGTTAGGCAACCAAAAATACACGCAATTTTGTGTCTTGTCTAATTAAAATAAATAATTAATAAATAAGTATAATATTGTAATTTTTATTGATAACGGCAAATAACAACATTTATAGCACAGATTAAGGTATTAATTATTGACATTTATCAATATTTCTGTTTATAGCCGTTTTTTTATAAAATTGATAAAAATTATTTGATTAACCCGCCATTGTTGCTAGGCGACAGTTGTGTTACATCATCAAATTCACAGTTACCTCAATTCCTCCTACACACCTGTCAGATGATTGAAAAAGGTCGACTTAGACGGATGTTTTATTTGTTATTAGATTTTATTTAGTTGGAGAAATAGAAAATGAATTATTTTATTATAATACAACTAATTCTAATACAATTTGTGATAGTTAACAGTCAATTCCTACTAGATAAGGTTCGTATAAAATTCCACAAATTCTCCCCAAATAATTCCGATTTTATTTGGATTAAAGGACAACCATCAGCCTCAGATATTGGCAAATCAAGACCTGCAATACTTATCGCAATTATCCGACAAACGTCATTGGAACCGTATGTTGGACAATATTCTAATACCGCGCGTTGTCGCCACCGAAAACCACGAGAAAGTCTTCAAGTTCATCGTAAAGGAAATGAAACGGCTCAAATGGCACGTCCATATCGACGAATTCGTCGAGGAGAACCTGCCGATTTTCCACCGTGTTACTTTCAAAAATATTGTAGCAACCCTGAACCCGAACGCTGAACGTTTCCTGGTCCTCGCCTGCCATTACGACTCGAAATACTTTCCGAATGGAGAAATCTTCTTGGGCGCCACCGATTCGGCCGTGCCCTGTGCCATGTTGTTGAATTTAGCCCACACGTTGGCCAGCGATTTGAAAACCGCGAAAACCAACAACGAGGTCAGCCTAAAATTGGTGTTCTTCGACGGGGAGGAAGCGTTAAAGGAGTGGACATCGCACGATTCGATCTACGGTGCTAAACATTTGGCGAAAGAATTGGAAAATAATCTAACTGTAGTCGCGTCAACTGGTGAATTAATCAACGACATTCAACGTTACGATCTATTGATATTGTTGGATTTAATTGGTAAAAAACAACCGATTTTCTACTCGTATTTCCCGAATACCAACCGTTGGTACAATCGTTTGATCGATATCGAATCGAAATTGAAACATTTAAGTCTATTACAACGCCAACAGAGGAGCTATTTCCGTAAAGACCGGCCGCGGGGACTTATCGAGGATGATCATATACCGTTTTTGATAAGAAGTAAGTTTAACGGGCTAGAAGTCGGAAAAAAGTGGACACTTCAACGGACATTTTGTCGTCTATTTTGTAATCAAAATTCACCTATTAGGGCCTATTCGAAAGAGCATTTCAAGCTCTATAACAGAAAATTTATAGTTTTGGAAAATGTGATGGAAATTACCAGTTATAGATGAAAATCTAGAAACATGTTTTTTAATTTCCCCCATAATTCAGTTTATATTAATTTGTTTGTAACAAATGTAGGGTTTAATCGATGGAAAATTGAAAGGACTTTCCAATTATGCAAGAAATTTTCCAATTGACTCGGTAGTTTTTTGGAAAATTAAGAAAAATTGATTCACATAATCGAGCCAAATTTCAAAAATTTTGAAAATTCGTGGGGAAATTCAGATTTTCGCCTATTAAAAATGATTTTTAACCAAATTTTTTCCAATTGATAGGTGATTTGATGGACTTTAAAGCCATGTTATTGTTATGTGGAAAATTTTCTTATTTTCAGAGGAAAATCGCGTGGAAAATACGATTTTTTGTTGACTAATGATTTTGTTATCAAAATTTTGTTTAAATTGTGCAAGAAATCTTCAACTTTGCTATTTTTCTGAATTTTCCGGAAAATTACCGGCTCGATTGGAAAATTCCATGCATATTTGGAAAACTCTTTCAATTTCCTATCGATTAAGCCCCATATTCATTGAAAACAAGCCGATGTAAATCGAGTTATGGGCGAAAATTTCAAAAATCATGCTTCTAAATTTTCACTTATAACCCGAAATTTTCACCACATCTCCCCGAACTATAAACTCTCCTTTATAGAGCTTGAAATGCTGGTTCGAACAACCCCAAATACTTGAATTTTAATTGAAAAATGAACGAACAATCGTTCATCGAAGTTGCCACTTAAATTGTAATTTTTTTAAATTAATTCTAGATGTTCCTATTTTACATTTGATACCATCACCGTTCCCGTCCGAATGGCATACACCGGCCGATAATCGGGAAATAATCGACGAGGCAACCGTTGAAAATCTCAATTTAATCCTTCGAGCTTTCGTTTGTGAATATCTTCATCTGTTAGTATGATCTTTTTTATTATTTTTACTGTTTAAACAAGCAGAAAAAGGCAATTTGTGGCTTTTTGTTCCGTCTTTTTGTTCATTACTATTAGAAAGTTAAATAATTTGAATTTTAATTAATGGAATGTTGTATCGTCCGTCCTAGTTCGCTAATGGGGGCCGCAACTGTGCCGCGGGAGCGTCCGGAAAAGGAATTGTGATCGAGTTCTATTCTATTTATTTATTTCACATTTTTTATTATTGTTATATTGACTTTTTTATCGAAAAATTGTGATAAATTATGAATTTTTTGTAGGAAATTCTCGATTGGTAGCGTTGCACATGCTCATTTTTTACGATATTTTACTATTTTCATTTTAATTGTATTTTTTATTTGGAAATTTTTATTAAAATAAACAACACATACAGGAAATGTTAACTGAAACAAATAATTTTGTAATCGAAATGTTATAAAAAAAAAAAAGGTTAAACAAACAAGTTTCTGGTAATTGCATTGATTGTTTTTTGTGAAGTTGATCCTTGACAATTTTAAAGGTCTTCCTGTTTATTTTTATTATTATCATGATTGTTTATCGATTGTTTTTATGCATAAATTCGGTCACACCTACGGATTAATTTCGATTGGAAACATTAAAAATTGTGATAAGAATTTTATGGTTTAATTATCGTGATAGAGCCTTGAAAAATGGTGGATGCGCCGACTTATGTCAACATTAGCAATGTTGGCTACGTCGAGTCGTAGATTAGTTCGTACTTGTTAAATTTGACATTTGTCAAGTGTCCGGACTAATCTACGACGCAACATAATGGCAAACAGCCAAATTTGAGGCGAAATACTGTTAGACACCCGATTTATTTGTCGTTATCACCGCGGCTAATTTTTGGGGGTGTATTGGAGTTTACAGAGGAAATTCTTAGTTGATAATTGTTTTTTTAAGGAAAAAGAGAAGAAACCCGGTCTCTTCTGCCGTTTATCACAATTTTATTTTTACAATTTCTTAATTCTAATAGAGTATTATTGTAATTTGATTCGATAATTATAAAAATTAAACAATAATAATAATTAACAATACATAAATAATTTGTAGATACTGTAACAAAGATTGGGGAAAATCATCGAAAAATAGCAGCCAAATTTTATAAAAATTGTGCTCTTATTTGTGTGTCTCATTAGAAAATTCTTGGCACTAATCTTCTACTAAACAATCAAAAAATAATTAGGAAACAAACCAAAATCACCAGTTATTAAAATACAGGGTGCACCATTAAAAACACCGTATGGCAGTTGGCTATGTTTTTGACATGTAATGTCGTAGCTCTATTCATACAGCACTAGATTTGATATGTTACTTTTTAGAATAAAGTTACGACTCTAAAGTCAACGTACTCCCTGTATATAATCTGATTCTCTGTCTTTTTATAATCTCTACGACTCATTTTTGAGTATTTTTATCGAATTAAACGAAACTAAAACTAATTGTAAATCGACTAGAAGAAGAAAACGAGAAAAAATTGGTAACTGGAATGCAATCAAATCAAATAGAAAAAATAGAGGAACCTCAATAATTTTAAGTACTACAATTATGTTTTTTTTTCTGTTTTCCTTCTACTCACTTTTCTATTACCATACCATTTATCATCATCTAGTCGGCGGCATTTCAATACTGACTAAAAACCAAGTATACAATAAATTCTGTTTACTATCGATCAATTTATATTTTAAACTGTTTAAACCGTCTTTATCGTAACGTTTCTGGCCTTGTTTCAACACATTATACCTGAAAATTAAAAGTTCTGTACAGGGTGGTTTATTTTTAGTGTTCAAGGGTATCGCATAGAAAAGTTACAGATTTCTGCTTCTATTTCTGCACTTTTTCAAGCGGATGTATAACAAAAATACGAATTTATAATCAATTTTCTAATCTAAGAAAATTTCAAATAAGTTTTCCGAAATTTGAATAGTAGCATTTAAAAGAGCATTTTAAGAAGTATCTGAGTGCTTTATGTTTCGGAAAATTTCAATTGAACTTTGAGCTACAGAGGCTCATCTTGGGGCAGCTATTTTCTTTAATTTTTCTATATTTTCCGCTATAACTTAGCAAATATTACCGATTTTCTTGCAGTATATTGTAAATTGAAAGTGCTTTTCCAATATCCAAGACATTTTCCAATGGATTTGTTAGTTTTCCGGAAAATCGTCCGAAACTTGAGGGCCTACTTTACATCTTCCCTTTTTTGATTCGGTGCCCAAAAATACCAATTCTGAATAATTAATATCTTGCTTATTTGATGAAATATTGCAGTGATTGCAGTAGTGTTAGAAAGAGCATTGCAAAAGAATTTTCCAAGAATTATCAAGAATTTTCCAAAGAGTATATCAATTTTTGGAAAATTTATAAAAATTTCTATCAACTATTGTACGTTTGGTTGTAAAATAATTATGTTTAATTTAAGAAAATAACAGCCGAATATACCTGTATTTTTTGGAAAATTTTCGTATAATTCTTCCAATTTTCCAAATTAGCATTTTATAAGCTTTCCTGTCTGTATAAGTTTATCATTTAAAAGCTTATACCGAGAGGTATAAGCTTTTAAATGATTACTTTACTAATCACTTTTTCGTCAATTTTCTGGAAAACTAACAGACCTACTGGAAAATTTCTTGCAAATTTGAAAACTACTTTCAATTTTCTATCAAAATTTGAAATTTCACCGCTAAATGAATAATATTGTTCAAGTTATAACGGGAAATAGACAATTATTAGATTTCGCTAGAAAATTGAAAGCGCTTTTCAAATTTGCAAGAAATTTTATTAAGTCAAAAGGGAAATGTGGAAAATTATGAGGAAAATCTCCAAGAATTGCCCAACAAACACCAATTTTCAGAAAGCTAATAAAATTGTTTTGCTGCAAAATAATTATGTTTAATGTGAGCAAATACCCGAAAGTGTACTTTTCGGAAAATCTTTGCATAACTTTTCTAATTTCCCATCGTTAGAGTTTTCCTTGTAGTTATCGCCTCCTTTTTTGTGTAAACTTTTCAATGAGATATTGTACGATTGTTTGTCTTTCAAATTGTAAAAATCAGAGCTCATATGTTCTCATATTTTTATCAATTTTCCGGAAAACTAGCAGATATTGGAAAATTTCTTAGATATTTGGAAAGCACTTCCAATTTACTATACGGAATAGTTTGAATCATCGAAAATTAAATACTATTAGCTAATTTAAAGGGGACAATATAAAAAAAACTAAAGGAAGAGATAGTCAAACATTTTCTTCTATAATTCAGAATTTTCTTGGAATTTCCCAAAACAAATACATCTATGTTGGAGATCAAGAAAAGCGCTTTTCAAAGAGATATCACGCGTCGATCTATGAAGAAATTATGAATCAAAAATTTCCTTTTTTTGACGAGTTTGGAAAATTTTGCAATTTTTCTAATTTCCCACTGTTTTCTCCTTGTCATATCCCCCCTTTTGTATAAACTTTTAAAGGAAATATTGCACAATCGTTTATCTTGCAAATTGTAGAAATTATATCGAATAAAATTTTCAATTTTCTATCATTTTTCGGGAAAACTAACAAATCTATTGGAAAATTTCTTACAAATTTGAAAAGCGCTTTCAATTTCCTATCAATTTCATTGCAAAATAAACAAAATTGTTGAAGAAAATGTAGATAATTGTGAGAAATTACAATAGAAAAGTGTTCCCCGATTTTCCTTTATAACTCAAAAGTTAATAAAAATTTTCCAAATCGGAAGTCATTTTTCACCCCTTAAAATTCGGATCTTTTAAATCCGTTTAAAAACGAATGAGATTTGAAATTGACCCTCAAATACCCTTAAATATCATCGAAAATAAACCACCCTATGCAAGAAAATTGTGGAAAATTACCTATTCGGGCTGGGTTTATCCTTTTTGTGCGTCAACATCGTATAACGGGCTATCGTTAACGGATAACGCGATATATACAAATTATGATAACGTATCCGATTTGCCATATCATCATCTTCACCACCCCAACCCCAAAACGAATTCGAGAAACCGTTCAATAAACGAAAATGTTGCCGACTTATCGCCGATACACCCCCAAATATACTCTGATATGGTAACCTGAAACAACAAATCAATCCAAATAATTAACAAAACAAATTAAAATTACTTATAATCGAATATATCGACAGCAACACTCATATGGCGGGGTTGATCATTCGGACACGTGTACAAATTTCGATCATCTTCCGGCAACAAATCGATATCGTGGAAGATGAAACAATCATAATTGCGCAATTTCAACGCCTCAATATAGCCGATATTCATCAGCATGGCGCGATTAAACAGCCCATTACCGTCCTGTTCGATTATAAAGATCGTATAATCCAATTGTTGGCGTTTCAAAAACGGATGCATATGTTGTAGAAACAATAATAGATGTTCATTGCGACAACGAAACGGTATAATCAACGCTACACTCTTATTACAGTAGCAATTCGGTTCGGGCGACCAATGCCCACCCAATTTCAACCACGGCGTGAAACGTCGGTACAACTGTTCGATTGTCGGTATTGGCGATTTGAGCACGTCAATGCGCCCGTGGAGATTCGTCGAGATGTCCGGACAAGGGGGTAGATTCGTCGAATTCAATTGTATGTCAATTATTGTAGTATTCCCAATTAATAACAGACTATCAGTCGTCGAATTTATTGTAGTTTCGTTAATAAACGAACGATTCGTCGCTACAATTCCCGTTAGAACACTCGTTTTATTCTTCAAGAAGACCGATTTAATTGAGGGGGCATGCTGGCAGGGGGCTGTATGTTCTTGGGTCCTACAACAGACAATTTTAACAAGCGAACAACAATAAAAAACAACAAACCTGTGGACGTTATTGAAGACTGATTCGGTGATTGATCCAAATAAATAATCCAACAATATCAATAAAATCAATATTAGGATGAATATGCCCTTATAACGGCTATTACCACCACTGCCTGTTGTTGTTGTTGTTGTTGTCCAACAACAACAACAACAACACCTCGATAACATTACCTAAATCCGGACCAATTGAATCTAGTCGCCTGTTACCGTAACGATAAGATTATTTGATCATTTTCAATTTGAATTAAATCAATCAACTCCATTATTCTCGATAATTATTATTTGTAATTGTTTATCCGATAATTCGACCTGAAACAATCAAAAAAATTAACGAAATCGATACGAATAACACCCACAATTACTAATCTAGCCAACTATGCAATTCGAAACAACAACAATAAAACAACGAAATATAACACTCCAACAATTAATTAAATAATTAATTAAATTACCCAAACTAATCTACTGATTACAATACTTGTGTCAATTAACTAATTAATTGTTTATTCCCATTACAAATTCACATTAATATAAACAAAAAAAACAAATGAATATTACAAAGAATTGCGGAATTTGATTGGTTATAGATATGACAATTGAAATACGATTTGTCTCGATTCTAACCAATTAACAACCAGATTGATAAATGCGCACCGTAATAACACGATCATCAATAATTAGACTAATATTATGATAAAAAAATTGACGTAATTTAATTAACAAATATTGCAAAATAATTAGCGCAATTAATTAATTTTGTCGATTAGAAATTCAATAAATTTACCTCTATTTTGATTCGTTTTAAATTAAATGGTCTTATCTGTTGTGTTATCGATGATGGGGTCGTTATTGCCACCATCAACCGCCACAGCTGCCACCATCACCGCCACCGAATCCCATCTGATCTTTCTCCTTTTCTAGTCGTCTCATTTTCTATGTTGTGGCTAAAGTCACGCAAATCGAACGATGAACCGACATACGTCCAAATTCAGAATATCCCGACTATTATCAATCAAATTATTAATTATTACTAATGAAATTATCGTTTGATTTACAATTAAAATGTTGAAATATTATCGATCTTTCTTGTATATAAAATAAATCCCCTTTTTTTTAATATTTTCAACATTTAAACATGGCAACAATGCGAATATAGCAGCGTGAAGCAAGCTGTGACACAATACAAGAATTCACAGCCAACTTTGATTTAATTTAACAATACACTATTGTATTGAATTTGTATTGTTGGTTGTATAACTTCCAGGTGTATATTCTAATAAAACGCGATAAACAATATTTTCATTTATTTATACATAAAATCGATTATTTAACAATATTCATAAATAATTATATCAAAATAATAATATTGATGATAATAATAATAAATTTATGGTAGAAGCGCTCTAAAAATTGGTCTATTTAAGCAAAAACTGTACTGTTTTTGAGCGAATTATTAACAATAAAATCGTCATCAAAACAGACCCATTGTTTGTTTGTATTACAACTATCATTAAATTTTGGCGTTTGTTGTTGTTGTGGAGACAGAAAACTATCATTCGTTAATAACGAATTATTGATATCGTCATTATCATCATCATTATAAGGATTATCGTCAAAATCGATTAATTTCTCTTCTTCAATGTTTACAGTTTGCTGTTGTTGTTGTTGTTGTTTTAAATCATTGGATGTTGTTTTCTTTTGTTGTGGTGGTTGTGGTTGTTTGGGCCGAACTCGCCATTGTTTATAGGCGGCATTGAACGCTTGAGCGACGGTTAAAGTTACAGTTTCTGCTGTTTTCCGTTTCGAACACAAGAAAGCATGGCATTCCATTATTGTTGCATTCTTATCAATGTCCCTCTTATCATTGGGATCATCGTCTGCATCGGTTGATAAGAACGAGAAGACTTGACGATGGGTTGGATCAGTTGAACAGTTTGAAATGCTAAAAATAACGACAATAAAATTAGTATCGAAAGAAATTATAACCGAACTATATAGAGTAGATTCTAGTAATTCAACTGGCAGTTGGTTGTGTATTTGGTACGTACTGTCGTAGATTATTTCATGCTTTATTAAATTTGACGTTTGTTATCTTTCTGAATGAAGCTACGACACTACGTGAAGGAAACACAGTTAACTGCGATTAAAAATACCGTGGTTTTGGTGCTGTTTCAGTTATAAAATTATAAATAGGCTGCGGATTTTTAACAATAGTCTCATGAAATATTTGAATAGAGCGGATCATAAATTTCGCCGCTACAACAGAATATTGGAAAATAGTAGACCTACTATAAATATTTGTTTGACTGCGCGATGTTATCAATAAAACCCAAATGTTTGATTATAATAGGTTGGAATTTTCCACTAGGAATTTTCCTTAAATTTTCAAAATTGATAATTTTCCTCAATGTCTACTAAATTCTCCATTTACAATGAGTTGTTCAAGTTTAAAATTGTCCGAAAGTACTGGCAACAAACTTCTAGTTTTCGTCGATTTTCCGGAAAAATTACGGTGCTATGGAAAAATTTCTTGAATATTTTGAAATTTGCAATATCTCTTGGGAAAATCATTGGAAAATAAGCAATATTGGGAAAGTTAAGAGAGAAAATATAAATAATTGCAAAAAAATATATGGAAAAACCTGCTCCAAGATTTGCTCGAGTAATTTTTGGATACAAGAAAATTTTCAAATATTAAAAATATCACTTGATACAGCTGAAAATTCTCTTTTTAATTCCCTTTTAACCAATCAAATCCTTTGGAAAATAGCTGAGAAATTGTTAACTAAACATCGCCAATTTTCGTGCAGCTTTATGGAGTCTTAATTTTTGTAATTTCGAAAATTTTACTAATTTAATTTTCGATTTTCCAATTCTAGAAGATTCATCAGTATTTTATTTCAACGAATTTAACACCTTCTAAACATCTAAAACAACTAAATTTTTTTTGTACGAAAGATAAGATTAAAAATATGAACCGACAAGTTTTTTTGTGCTTCTGATAAAGCCAAAACAAAGGAAAATCATACAACACCTTTTCCTAGATTTCAAAACACCGCCAGATAACGTAACAGATAAGCTTTTCTTGAGTTTCTGATAACAGCGCAACAAAGGAAAAATTGCATAACACCCATTCCTAGACTTTTGGTCAGTTTAGTTTCGTCCGTTGAGGTGTTAACACCGGTCTTTAAAATTTAATAATTTACACGACTTGTAAATTAAATTGAAGTTATAGTGCCAGTGCTAGTGAATTTACAAATAATTTTGCGCATTTTTTATATAAAGTGAAGTGCCAGTGTTAGTGCTAGTGGATTTAAAAATAATTTTGCGCGTTTTTAAATTAAACTAAAGTGTTATAGTGCCAGTGCTAGTGATTTTAAAAATAATTTTCGTGTTTTTAATATAAAGTGCCAATGCTAGTAATTTTGAAAATAATTTCGAGAGCGTTTAAAAATAATATAGAGCGGTTTTAAAATAGAGTGAAGTGTTAGTGCCAGTGTTAGTGCGGAACTGTCCTGGATGGAGCAATAGAAGGTTCAACTAAAGGGCAAGTTGATAGATTCAAACTATAATTTTTTATGAATCAGTTCCAAAAAAAAAACGAGTTCCTATTTTGCGTCACCTTTAAACTACCAATTTTAAGAAAAATTCTCCCAGATGTTTCCACACTCAAAATAGTGTCGAAATATCTATTTCTTCACTACTTTTATGTCAAAATAAGCCCATTTATAACGCAAAATAAGAAAGAGAATTGCTCTTTTGAGTTACTAACGTTTTTTTTTTTTTTCTTGAAATTACAGTAGATTGGAATACAGTGGGACAGGAGGCAGTGTAGCAGTTCAACGTGAGTACCTTTTTATTTTCATCGCGAATATTGACATTTAAAGTCAAGAATTCATAACTTTTATCAACAACTCAATTAGGTACGTTATCAATTAAAGGTGAAAATCGGAATTCAAAAAATAAAACTACAAAGAACTCGGTCCGGTACCCTTCACTGTAGGTACTCAATAGGCGCATAAGCAAAATGTTAGGTACTTTTAGGGATTTATTAGGTACTTTATAGGTACTTTTATGGATTGGTATACACAAAATAATCTCTCATCCTTTCTATAATGAGCTGTTCTTCATTTAGGTCTTTGACAAATGGAACTCTATTGTAGAAACGAACTTTGGGTACTTTATCGGTACTTTTAGGGACTAGTATACACAAAATAGCTTCTAATCCTTCCTATTGTGAGCTCTTCTTCATGTAATTCTTTGACAAATGGAACTCTATTGTGAAATGGAACTTTTGAGGTACTTTATCGGTACTTTCAAGTATTGATAAACAACGATGTTCATATAAATAAAATGACGTCTCATCTTCCTTATTCTCAACTTTTTTCATTTGGGGGCCTTCGGCAAACGGAGGTTTCTAGTGGAAATTTGTGGATTGTAAAGGTGTTGGTACTTCGAACGCGTATCGGTACCGTAACACCTTCACTTTTTGTTGAAGTTTGTTTCGAAAACAAAACGATTTAAAGTGATAAATATGTGTAAAGTGTTAAGTGTTTATATAATCATCAGGTGAGTAAACATTTGAATAAAATTATAACTTATTATGGTCAGTTAATTATGTTGAACATACTTATGTGGGACACTGTGTAAATATCAAAATCAATTTTTATTTTGTTTTAGGTGAATTTTATGCACTTAATATTTTATAATTTTCTTCTATTTCGGGTGAATTTAACTTTTTTCAGGGCATTTTTCTATTCTATTTGATAAATTTGGTATTTTTCAGGCGAGTTTTCATAGTTTTTCTAACTTTATTTTTCTTTGAGGACGTTTTAATATTTATTTAATTAAAATTTTCTGATGTTTTAGGTGAAATTTGTTAGTAATTTTCTAGCTTTAACTCCTAGTTTGATAACAGTTAGGCAACACATTAAACAATATTAGTTAAAAAAAAACTGGTAATCCATCAACAGATGGTGCTACTTGTGTTACAATAAGAAATGGCGGAAAATTCAAATTTTAATGTTATGGCGTTCCTATTTTTCACATGGAAAATAGAGACTTTTGAAACAATTTTTAGTGTTGAAATAGAAAAACAATTCTACTCACCGATAGATTGATACTTTGAACAAATCATTGCCTTCTAGATCGCTCACAATAATTCCTTTTAACGAGATTTGTATCTGTACACGTTGTAATTTCTTTCGACTAACTTTCGCTACTTTTATAATATTTTTAACAGATTCGGCACTTATTTGATTATTATTATTATAATTCTTCTTCTCAATTATCGTACTACCTAAATATTTCAATTTAAACGTAATTACATCATCTTCATTATTTATCATTATAATGTCATCATTAATCTTATCGTTATTCTCAACATCGTCATCTTGTAATAATTCCTTCGAATTCTGTAACGCTAATTCTTCGGATAGTTCTAAAACAAAGAAAACAAAACAGTTGCATAATAGATCTATAACAGCATCTCTGACAATATCACAACAACCTTGATTCATAAAAATTAAAGCGTATTATTTTAATTTTATCAATGATGTTTGTGTTATATGTCGAGACGATTATTGATAATCCTTTCAAGATTAATCAATAAATTATTTTTTATTTAAATAAAATTTCCAGTAATAATTAATTAATCAAATTAGCTAAGAATTTAGAGCGTCATTTGTTTTTTTACTGTCTACACACGCACACACAAACGAAAGTATAGTTGGCGCATGACGATCGTGTTTTGTTATCAAATATTATAGAACCAGCCTACTTGCCAATAATATCAACGCATTATTCTTATCTAATCAAATCCATATAGTTGTAAAAAATTAGCCATTATTGTTAGTTAATTAGAATAATTAAACGGTCAATACACTAGAAATCTGGCTGGAGTGTATTTTTACTAGATGGCTAGATTTGATTGTTTTTTTTTGTTTTGTTTTGTTTTGCATAGGTTTCTTCGATTGGTATTTCGAGAATAATTTAAAATTGAAATAAAACAATTAGTGTGGAAGTAAAAATTGTCGGATTTCACAATTTGAATTGTGTTTCCTTTGAAACAAACTCGATTAAAATAAATTTCACTTTCGTTTCGTTTTTATTTAGAAAAATTTTAATTCTATATAATTATCGATAAACTAACAGGTCGAATCGACGTGAAGGACTCGCGTAATTCCCTGGAATTTTGCGTTGTTGTTTTTTTTTTGGATTACAAACAAATTAAAAAAATTACGATATTTTAGTTATCGTAGCTCTATTCGAACACGTAGAAAATGTCGTGTTTGGTGAAATATGAATTAATCTACGACATTAGAAATGTACGTCCCGAGGGCATAGCCAGCTACGAATTATGGTACATCCGATATAACAAACACGCGCCTATCTCTATCTCTATCTGGATATTTTCCGCGACATTCAACTTTCTTTGCAATTGTTTTTATTTTTGTTTTGTTCGTGTTTCTATGGTAACGCAAGAAGATATTGCATCAGGCGACGGCTACGATGATGGAGAAGAAGTAGAAGAAAATCAAAGTCGACTGATGCAATATCGTTTTATCATTTGTTCTTAAAAACAAAACAAGCTAATATTAAAACAAGAGAATAAATGTAAGATTTAGCCAACTTTGTTTTCAACTGCCTTTCTAAAAATAACAAAATTTTATGTCTATTTTGATAATGACACTAATAATTAATAAAATTAAAAAAAAAAAAAACAAACAACGGAATTGACTTACTGTGATGTTTCGAGTTATTCTTCCAAATATTCTTCAAAAACGCCATAATTCGTCGATTTTTACAATTTTCATAAATTATTAAAATCGATTTGTTTAGAAATAAAGCGACGATTAAAAATACGTCTTCACCAATCACTGTCTGATCAGTGAATGTATCCGTTCGTCCGTCCGTCCGTCTGTTCGTCCGTTCGCAATACTTTTATTTTTGCGAATTAAAATCGTACCACTCTGTATTTCAATTTGAAAATTTCTAAAAAAGAAAATGGGTATTTCGAATTTTAGCGCGCCAATTAACATTTTGTTTTTATTGTCGTTCGAATAACGCCATTTGATTGGCTCATTCTAACGCACAGCCGTCTTTACTTACTATTATTCGGTATTGCAGTGCTCTTGGTACCTGGCACCGGGAGACAAATATCAAATAATAATAATAATAGTGATAATAATCAATTACTTGTTATTTAATTAAAAAATTAACAATATTTGCGCGAATACGAAAATATAAACAATCGAATCAATGGGACGATTGTTTGATTTTTATGACTCCAGAAAGAAAACAATTTTGGTAATTTAACAGGAAACAGATGTCTCTATTTTACAATGATAAATAATATCGAATTAGTTGTTCTAACGATAATTTCCCCTAAATAAGTTGTTTTTCGATTAAATGTCGCCATTTTCGGGTTGGAAATATCGAAAATACTGTCCTGTTCGAATTTTTTGGATAGAGATGGAGATATGTGTCCACCGAAATTCCCTAGATGATCCACTCGAATTTCCCCAACGAAAAACCAGAAACGTCAAACAATTGTACACCTACTTCAATTACTCCATCTCTGTCTAATCGATCGATATTTTTATAGCGATCTTTGTTTATAACGGATGATTATTGATTTGTACAATTACGTCATTAATAAAAACAACAATAACAACACCAGATCCGTATGTGTAAACAGTGTGTGCCCCTTTTATCGTCGATAAATCGAGAGAATAACGATTAAAATTCAAAAGAAATGCAACAAAGCGATCGTGTTGAGGTAATATTCTTATCGCATAATCTAGTTGGAAAAAATTGAGGTTATGTTGTTTTTGTTGTTTTACAGCTATCGCCGACATCCTGTTTGGATCAATTGGATGCAGCCTTGTATCGTTTAGAAATGTTAGCAACCGGTACAGAATTGAGACGGCAATATTTGAAAGAGATACGAAATAAAAACATCGCCAACAATAATAATAAATTATTATCGAATATGATAAGGATCAATACGAATTATGTTAGTACAGTGTCGATAGGTTTACGACAAATCGCCCCGTTTACAACAACAACAACAAAATCGACTGTTCGTTATAGGCCGTATGCGATAAAAGAGCGTCTACGGACACGCTCCGAAAACAACGATAACAACGAAATTGTCGATAATCAACAATCGCAACAAACCAAACAACACGACAACTGTGATGGTGGCGATGATGACGATTTGATAACCGAGTTGAAAAAAGCCAAATCGTTGGAGAGTATTTTGGCGGAAAATTCGCAACAACCAATCGATTTGAACAACATTAAAATCGACTGTAATCAAGCCTTAACAACAACAACAACAGATATGGAAATTGTGTCGAATTCAATACAAAATCTTAAAGTTAATGAATAAGAAACGACTCTAGTCGACCAAAGATTTGATTTATTGTTAATTGAAACTGAATTTGAACCTTGTTTGTTGTATTTTCTATTAGTCTAGCTCTATAGTTGAAGAGAATAAATTAAATGAAGCCGTCAAATTCGATCAATACCTGTCCAGGTTTCTCCAATTTAAATTACAATATTTTAGAAATTTTATTTAGAAATTATCACACATTTCATCGAACGTACAGCCATCATCAATACTGCTATTATAATAGTCTAAAATTTGTTGTAATCCACACAAATCGGTATTTGGACAGGGTGGTAATCGGATAATTCTCTCTTGGTGTAACGTTAAAACTTGCAATTCGTCTCGACAATTGTAGAGAACGAAAGCCAAATTCGTACCGAACGTATCGATATAACTCGTCCGCCATTGTCGTTGATTATTTAAAAATTCGGCCGATTTTAAGGGTTGGTCGTCGCGATACAACTCCAAATGGGCGATCATCTTCAATAACGTACCGGAATGGGTGAAATACGCCGTCACTTTCGGTAGAGAATCACTAAAATCGATAAATTACATTTTCAGCCGTATTCTCTAACTTGTTGACGATTCGTTACTATAACAACTACAATTCTAGCATATTATTGAAAAGAGACGCCAATAAAATTCGGTGACTATCGATCTCCTGTGTTGTCATGGTAACCGATCACCAAACAGACTACCAATATTTCAGCCGTATTCTTGAACTTTTCGGCAATTCGTTACTATGACAACAACAACAACAACAGATCAACAATCTCTTCGAATAGTCAAAACGAAACTGTTGTTATGGTAACGAATCGCCAAAGGTTAGAGAATACCGTTGTTTATTTTATTTCAAAATTAAGTTTACCTTTGGAAGAATTCGATTAAATCGTTGAACGCCGGACAGGCTTGTTTGTATGTTAATTCATAACCGTAACCGTCAATCCAATAGTATTTTAAATCCTCATAGAATTCGATAATTTTTAAATCATCGATTGTAAACGGTGAACACCATGGGGAACGGTTACCGTTACCGTTGTTGCGCCAACGTCGGTTATTATTCCATGCTGTTTCGAAACTACACACCATATACATTGTATGAATATCGTTTAAATCTAATTGTTGTTGATTATTGAGATTTAAACGTTGATTAATTTGAATAATTAAATTTTTCATAATTTCACTAGATTCGAAACGTTGTCGTTCGATTAAAACGGATGGATTCTTGCTAATTTCACGCCGCCATTTATTACACAATTTGTAAAACTAACAAGAAAATTAATTGTAAATTTTTATGTCAAGAGACTGGGCTACAACCCGTTAGAAAAAGGAATATATCAGTATTCTGTAACTTTATAATGATTCGTTCCCATGACAATGAGACTATTTTTATACTTGTCTTCTCAGTTGTATCCATGATGGAATTGTAAGTTTTGTTCTTAAAGAGTGTGGATCTCCAGTTACCATGGTAACGATGGACATCTTGTCTCAGTTCCTGTTTTAATATTGTTTCTTTTCAATTATACAGTCGTATTCTCCAACTTTTTCGCTATTTGTTGCTATGACAACGCTTAAAATCTTTAAGCAGCGCTTCTATCCCACTCTTTACAATTGCATTTTACGTATAATTAGAAAAAGAAGAATAGAAACTGTCAATCTTCAATGTTTTCATGGTAACAAATCGTTAAAAGTTACAGAATACGATTGATACATGATTGAATTCTAAAGAATAGATTCACGGTGGTATTGTCCAAATTTTTGGCGATTCGTTACCATAACAACGCTGGAAACTATTATAATATTGTCTCTTTTCAATCTCTGTTGTTATGGTAACGAATCGTTTAAAAAGTTAGAGAATATGACTGTTTGATGATTATCAGACGTATTCTGTAACTTTTTAATGAGTCTTTAGCATGGCAATATTGGAAATCGAGCTTATATCTCATCCTCTACCATTCCATCATATTGAACGAAGACACCAATAAATTAATTAACTGTCAATCTCTATTGCTACCACAGTGACGAATCGCTAAATAGTTAGAGAATACTACCGATTATTAGCTAAATTATTAAGCAAAATTGATGCTCTAATATTTTCCTTTAAAATTCGAAATTTTTCAAAAAAAAATAAGTTAAAGAAATGCCCGTTTCAACGATTTTCCTCGCGTCTTTCCAAATATTCAACTAAAAGGAGAAATCTTCGAGCAAAGGTTCCGTTTTTGGCGAGTTGTAGCCGGAAATAATTCAAAATTACCCTCAAAATTGGGTCGCGTTTCAAGGGTTGTGGGAAATCAATATCGCGAACGGTTTGCCGGCCGAATAGCCCAGCAGCGAACATCTGGGCGCTCTTTTTCGTCCGTTGTGTTGCTGTGTATTTAAACTGAAAACAAACAAAAAAAAAAAAATTGTCACATGCCAAAAAAACTTTGTTACATTTTCAATTAATTTTGGTAAAATTATTTGTATGGCATACAATCGTACTCTACAACTTTTTGGAAATTCATTACCATATTGGAATTGTAATGAGATAGAAACTCTTTCGTAGAAATTATTGATCACCAGTGTTGTCATGGTAACGAATTGTCAAAAGTTAGAGAATACGACAGTTCACTATAACCTACTTTAAATGTTGAATTACTGTAAATCTTATCGAAAATCGTCGGAAATCGGTTCTGGTACCGTTCGGCTAGAAATAGCATTTCATCTTCACCTTCATGGGTTAATTTCTTCTCATCGTTCGCCGTTAATTTCGTCGACCACCGTTTGAACGCATCCAGATCGGAATTACGAATAAAATCTGCAATAATCAACGAATTATTACAAAAATAACGACAATCATTCGATTAATTTACCGTTAGATTCGTGTAAATTCTCCAAAATTGAATCACGAATCTCCGGCAGACGTTCTTGCATCTTTCCAATCAACTTCGAATTCGGGTTTCGAGTACCGTGCCGGATTAACGACCAGAATTTCGTCGCCGTACATCCCTCGAATCGCAATTCGGTTTGATTCAAATTGGCGACAATACGGTAGGGTGTTTTCGTGCTTAAATAATGTTGATAGTCTTGCGAACATTGTGCACTGTTTGTGGTTCTTATTGAAATAAAATTGATAGTAATTAGGAGAATTACAAGAAGAAATCGAATCATTGTCTATAATGAAGATGGTAAACGCTGACTGAATCAATAGAGGTTAACATCGTCCAGTTTTATGTGGTTTTGGTCTTAATATTTAACGAAATCTAGGTGAAGTAACGGGAATTTAAATTAACCTCAAAACAATATTGTCCTTGAACTGTCAATTGTGGTTAAAGTAACGGAAAACTGTGAATACAGGAACAATCAATTATTGATAAAAATAAAAATAATTTTATATTATTCTATAATTATTTAAATAAATTTGCATATAAATTCAACTAATATTAGTTTTATTTTATTTTTTTGGTTGATTTTTAGTTGTAATCAATGTATTGAAAATTATTGTGGCTAAAGTCACAACTTTCAATTGAGTTATTTTTAATTATATATCCGAAAATAATTATTTTTTTATCAATTATTATTCATTATTTTATATAAAAATTTACAAAATAACAATTTTAACACTATACTTTAATTTTGCATTAAAATATGAATTAAATAAAGATGTGCCTAGAGTTACAGTTTCAAGTTTCACAGAAGCCAAAAATAAATAAATAATACAAATTTTTCCAATTTATCGACATTTTCTTAAATTTTCCCTTCAAACAAACGCCCGATGTAAGAAAAACCTCTAAATTTAGTTTAGTTTTGTAATTAAAAGTCGCTTAAATGTGAAAGTGGTTAAGGTGACAGACCGAGCGGCAAATTTGAAAATTTAAATTCGAATTCTCAATCTAAACGCGGAAGTGGCGGTAACTAGCGGGAAATTCAAAGTTAAAACCGAGCTTACGGCAAGAACAGGCGGAAAATTTCGAATCTAGAACGAATCAAAAATCGAGTTTAATTGTGGATGTGGCTAGGGTGACAACCGGCGGGAAATTTCTAAATTCAAAATCGAATCAATGCATAGAAATCGATTTATTCGACTTCTGCGTCAATCTCTCATTGTACAAATTCGACTAATTAGTCGTACAATCTACTTTGTGTTGTATATTGTATTGGATTTTTCTAGGCCAAGAAAAGAAAGTCCACATATTAACAAATCCGGTCAAGTCCTGTCTGCTACGAAAACCGCCACATAAAAACAACTTCCTAGTCTCCGGCAAACGTACGAAAAATTGCATTAATTTCGATTCGTTCCATTCGATATTGTTGGAAAATCGGTGGTAATCCGGTGGGAAATCGTATTGTTGTGGAAATTTTGAAGGGACGCATGCGTGCGTAAAAACGTGCTCACCATTAAACAAACAACACAAGAAAATAATACGAAAATTAATTTTTAATAGAATCGGAATATTAAGCGTGCACTTGTTGGGTTTTTCATTCAGTAATAAAGCAGTCACCACTGAAGTATTAAAACAATGTGTTCTTGTGCTAGCGTGGTTGATTTCAATTGAGATTTGTATGCGGAAAATCAATTTTTCCGCACGTTGCGCCAATAATGTTGTTAATTTGTCGAAATTCTCTACATTTATATTTGTTTATAATCGTATTTTGTACGTTTGCGATAGAGGAGAAATTGACGTTCTCTTTAAATATCCCATTTATTAATGGTCCATTACAGAATTTACGTAATTTTAATAACAATATTGGCAATAATCACCATCAACAACAACAACGACTCCATCAAACTTTAAAGAAGTACAGTGGTAAAAGAGTTCGTAATGATTCCATACGGATGGTTTATTACTACGACCAAACCGTAGCTGTTGTTGAATTACAACCCGATAAATTGCTATTAGGGTGCGAATTAATTGAAGTCTAGTAAGTATTGATTCATTTTTCCTGTAATTTCCTAGCTAATTATTTCAAAAAAAAAAATAGCAAAAATAGATAATAAGCATTAATTGCAGCTTATTTTATTCATAAAGGTCAACTTTATCATTATCTTTGTATTAACGACGAACACGTCAGTTTCTAATAATTTCACCCGAAAAAGGAACTAATACGAATCGATTTTCCATTATTATTAACAATTTATTCGTTTTTATTGATCAAAATAATAATAATACCAATTCTTGTATATTATAAATTATCGTTAGATGTTGTTTGTTGAATAAATTACAATTTCTACACATTATAAACAAATTAATTGTTATTGTTATTACGATTTCTAAAATTGCCATGTCCTAGTTTTATTTTATTTTTATTTTCGTTTTCTTTCTTTTTACCTGTTATTAGTCAATAATGCACGTTTGATAATTGAAAATTATCACAAAGTATGTGTAAAAGTGCCATTTTCAGTGCGATATACGTGAAAATAAAATTTTGAATTTATTTAATGATTTTAAAAGAAATAAATTCGAAGAGATCTATTGTTATTTTTCAGTTTTTTTAGTGATTAAATTTAGTTTTATTCGAAATTCCCGCAAATTTGACAATTTCACAAATCTAGTAGCCGCTAAAGAATTGTAACAAAACAACAAAAACAGGCGACTTAGCAAAATTATTCAATTCCTATAACTAACAATTAATTATAAATAAAATTTATTATTTAAATAGAAATTAATTGAATCTATTGTTTATGAATAGAAATAACGTCAATTATTTAATTAAAAAAAATCATCTGATTAGTTAAATTAGATTTTCTGTTCAAAAATATGTTTTAATTAACCAGAAAATTATAAATAACTGAAAAATAATGCCTGATAACCAATAGAGACCAATAGGTGGTCGTAGCTTGATTCATACTTGACTTAATTTGACGTTCATGTGTGGCTGAACAAAGCTACGACACTACACAATTAAGATACAGCCAACTGTGAAATACCGTTGTACATGTCAAGGTTACATTGGGCCGTAGCTTGGTTCACACTACACAATATGTCAATAGTGTTATATATTTAATATTGGCCATGACTTGGGTATATATTATCGTAGTTTGGTTCGTAATTTACTAAATTTGACCTTTCTTAATGTTTTCTAAGTGTTCTCACAAAGCTACGACTCCCTAAGAAAAATATGGACAATTGCAAGATGAAATACTGTGAAATACCAGTGAATATGAACCAAGTTACAGACTTACGTGGATAAATTTATAGCCGACTTTTGAAATCTAGCGAAAAGTACAATTTAATTTAAATTATACATTGCAATTTTGTTATTATCACCACCATTATTTTAGAGCAGTAGAAATTCATTAAAAAAATCAATAAAGAGACTTTGATATCAAATATTTTCAAAAATACAGAAAGTTCAGTTGTCATAGTAACGTATCGTCAAAAAGTTAAAGAATACGATTGTAACATTTGGTTATATTGTCGTAATTTAGTTCACACGTTCATCTAATCTTTCTATCAAATTTCACTAAAAAAATATAATTTTCTATTGAAAAATACATTAACAATGTCAAATTTAGTGGAATATGAATCAAACTCAAGACCTACGTATTCAAATTTATAGCCAATGAGTCTTCAAATTTAGTAAAATCTGTAAAATTTGTACTGATTACGTTCAAAATTTTACAATTTTGGAAACATTCACTTTCTCACATTCTAAACGGACTTTCTTATAGTAAATCAGCTTGTATAATACCAAAATTACATCAGAGATATACTCACAATTACCACTATTATTTTAGAATAGTGAAAGTTTATCGAAAAATAATGATGAAAATCAATAAAGAGACCCTTCGGAATAAAATATTTTCAGAATAAAGAACATTTAAAATGTACAATCTTACAATTGGTAGTGTCGTAGATTGATTCATATTTTACAAAATTTAATATGTCAATGCATCTTTTAAATAACTGAAGAAAGCTACGACACTACATAAACAAAGCACAGCCAACTAAAAAGAGGAATATCGTTGACAGTTGTGCTTATATGTAGCCATAGATTTGGTCACGTAGAGTCGTAGCTCGGTTCACACTTGCTAACAAATCAATCAATTTTATTAAAAAAAATGTACAGGAATACAATCAAATATAATGAAATATGAACCAAGCTACAGACTTACGTCCTCAAATGTATAGCCAATAAGCCTTCAAATTAGCAAAATTTTACAATTTCACCACCAATTTAGACAATATTCAACTTTCTCACATTTTAAAGAGGTTTTAACACAATAAATCATTCTGTATAATTACGATATTACATCACAGAATTTATTCACAAGGTAATTTAATTCAAGTGCCGTAGATTGATTAATGTTTTACTAAATTCAACACTTGTTAATGTATTTTCTAAATGTTCGAACAAAGCTACGACACTACATAAACAAGATACAGGCAAATGTGAGGTAGAACATGTTTGTATACCTCGTACATGATGGCTATGGATTTGGTTAGATTGAGTCGTAGTTTGGTTCACACATTCATCTAAATTTTCTTCTATATCAAAAAATTGCACTACAAAATATAACTTTCTGTTGTAAAGTACGCCAATAACATCAAAAATGGAATTTGAACCAAACTATAGACTTACGTACTCAAATTTATAGCCAATAAGTTTTCAAATTTAGCAATTAATGAAACTTGAACTAAGCTATAGACTTACGTACTCAAATAATAGCCAATAAGTCTCCAATTAAACGAATATAAACTATGAATATATAAATTAATAGAATGTGAACCAATCTACAGACTTACGTACTCAAATTTATAGCCAAAAAGTCTTCCAATTTAGTAATTAATGGATTGTGAACCAAGCTATAGACTTACGTACTCAGATAGTAGAAAATAAGTTTTCCATTAATAGAATATGAATCAATCTACAGACTTACGTATTCAAATTTATAGCCAATAAGTCTTCAAATTAAGCAATTAATGAAACATGAACGAAATTATAGAGTTACGTACTCAAATTTATAGCCAAAAGTCTTCAAATTTAGTAATTAATGGCTTGTGAACCAAGCTACAGACTTACGTACTCAAATTTATAGCCAGTAAGTCTTCCAATTAGGAATTAAAGGAGTATGAATCAAGCTATAGACTCACCTACTCAGATAGTAGCCAATAAGTTTGCAATAAATAGAATATGAACCAATCTACAGACTTACGTACTCGAATTTATAGCCAGTAAGTCTTCAAATTTAGCAAAATTTTACGATTTCACCAACAATTGAGGCAATATTCAACTTTCTTGCATTTTAAAGAAACTATTATCTTAAATCAGCCTGTATAATGACGATATTACATCACATTTATACTTACAGTGTTCTTTAAATTGTAAATTGTAATTCCCCGAATACCATCAGAATTTTTAAAATAGTGAAAGTTAACAAACTTCTTTATTCTTGTCCATAGCGAACCAGAAGACGCATTAAAAGTCCTCAATGATTTCCACCAATTCTCCCGTCCAATTGGCATCACATTCAACGAGATGACAACACTAATGAAACAATGCCAACAAGTCGAAGACGCCAAAGCCAACAATTCAAATCGTAACAACAATCGAAAAAACCATTCGCACTCACTTAGTGGCCGGGGAATTCTAGCAAACAACCCTTTAGTTCTATTGAGCGGAATTATCCCAGGTAATCAACAATTATTCGATTAATTATTGGATTAATTTTAGTAATTTTAAGGCACGAAATGGTGCGGTACTGGAGATATAGCTAAAGATTATTACGATTTAGGTACAGAGAGTGCTGTTGATAAATGTTGTAGAGCCCATGATTTATGTCCGGTTAAAGTTCGAGCTTTTTCCCAACGTTACAATCTAACGAACGAGTCTTTATACACGAAATCCCATTGTAATTGTGATGATGAATTGTATAATTGTTTGAAAACAAACAATTCACCCACGGCTAATGTTATGGGCACTATTTATTTCAATTTCGTTCAAATACCGTGCGTTGAAGATGCACCCGAATTGGATGGTAGACGGCGATTTCGACAACCGAAGAACAGTTTTTAAATCATTGTTAACAATTATGGAACTTCTAGAATAAAATTAATTCGAATTTAGAATTCGATACAATTTCAACGAATCAAAATCAACTCTACTATTAACAATCGGTTTTCTAACCACTGTCGGTCTATAATAATATTCGTTATTTTTTTGTGTTGTTTCAATAAAATCACACAATTTCGGCTCTTTATCTTTGAATCGTAACGGTTCTCTCACCATTACAGGTTGTTGTAGTTGGCTAGTTTTCGTTGTTTGTAACGGTACTAGATTTTTATAAACACGTTGTTCGTAGGGGAAATTCAATTTACGTGTCAACTGCAATTATGGATAATTAGCTTAAAATTGTTGAATCAAGAAAATTTACCATTTCATTCGTCAAATGGGTGGTTGTTTTGGTTTGGTTTCGGAGCGTGTCGATTTTACGTACGATTTCTAACGTTGAATTCAATTCCGGTACGCTCAATGATGTTTTATTCGATTTTCTATCGGAATTCAATTGCGGTACGTCCAGTGTTGTTGTCGTTGTTTTATTATCAGTTTTATTCGATTTATTATCGAAATTTAATTGCGGTATGTTCAATGTTTTTGTTGTTGTTTTACTGTCGATTTTATTCAATTTCCTAGCCGATTTTATTGTAGTTACCGTTCCAGTCGAACTTAGGGGTTGTTTAACGTTCCTTATAACGGTCTTTTTGACGTTTTTATTATTTTTGTCCATTGTTGAATTGGTGGAAGTTCAACGATAAAAAAGTAAGGTTATGTTTACTAGTATCTTCAAATACATCAAAGTTACATAAAGTTACAACATTAATTAATCTTCTAGTAGTTCTATTTT
>JACDRP010000405.1:5317-58451 GCA_013841185.1 Hycleus phaleratus | reverse complement strand
TTTTTCTGTACTGATTCTGACACTTTAGGCAATGGAGTCTCTTCAATTTTATCCTTCTTAGACTTCTTAAGTATATCAAAGAAACCTACACTCTCTTCAGTTGGTTCATCTGATTTCAGTTTCTTTGGTCTCTTCTCTGGTGATTTTTCAGCTTCAGTTTGAACAATCTGTTTAATTGCTTGTTCTTCAATTTTTGGAATTATAGGTTTTACATCATGGTAATCTTTGACTTCCTGTTGTAAGAAATCATTGGTTTCGTCCATACTTTTTTGTGTTGTTTCAGAAATTTTTTCTTTCTTAGATTTTTTGAAGAAATCAAAGAAACCTCCACGTTCCTCTGCAGACTCTTCTGGCTTAACCACCTTGTGCTGCTTTTCTGGAATTATTTCAGATTTACTTTTATCACTCTCTTTCACAATTACTTCCTTTATTATAACTTGTTTAGTATCGCCAGTATCTTTTATAAGAGCCTTTGTAACTGATACTTGAGCTGGTTCGTCTCTCTTTATTTTTGGCGATGCATCGATTTCAGTTTTTACTATTTCTCTTATGGCAACCTCTTCTTGTTTTACTTTTTCTGATTTAATAGGCTTAACATCATGATATTTCTCTATTTCTTGAGCCAAGAAGTCTTTAGTATTAGTAATATCTTTCAAGATTATTTCAGAGCTGTCAGTTTGTAGATCTTTTTTAGTAACAGATTTTTCTTCTTTTACCGGCTTAGTGTCGTCGTGTCTTTGTATTTCATGTGCTGCTTCTGAAAGTGTTTCTTTTTTGGATTTTTTAAATAGATCAAAAAATCCGCCACGTTCTTCCGACGAATCACGAGACTTAACTTTCTTCAGTTTTTTCTTAGGTGTTGATTCAGCTTCAGTTTGTACAATTTCTTTCACTGCAGGCACTTCTTTTTGTGTATCAGTTTGTTTGACAACTGGTTTTACATCGTGATAATGCTCAATTTCTTGACTTAGAAATTGTGTAGTATCGGTCATATCTTTAATAACGGTCTCAGTGAGTTTTGTTTCATCTTTTTCATCTAATTTATCTTTCTTAGATTTCTTCAATTTATCAAGTAAACCGACACGTTCTTCGGATGATTCTCTTGGCTTTAATTTTGGTGATGTTACTTGAGTTTCTGTTTGAACTTCAACGGGTTTTTCCGTTTCAAGTTTTTCCTCTTTTTCAGTTTCTTTTTTAGGCTTTTTGAATAGACCGAGAAAGCCACGTTCTTCTGAAGATTCTCTCGACTTTATCTTTGGTGTTTTTTCTTCGGGTTTGTCTATAATTTTTGCAGTTTCTTCTACACGCGCCACTTGAGGTCTGACATCGTGATAATTTTCGACTTCTGTATTCAGAAATTGACGAGTATCTGTCATATCTTTAAGAGTAGCATCGGAGAGCTTCTGTGCTATAATTTCTTCTTTGTCTTTTTTAGGTTTTTTGAACAGGCCGAATAAGCTTTTCTTTTTCGTGTCATCTTTCTTATTTTTTGTCGAATCGTCAACTTTTGCATTTTCTTTCGACAATTCTTTATCGTGTTTCTCAATAATTTCTTCTTCTACAGTTTCAGTAGCTGGTTCTGGTTTTCTAACATTATGAGGATCATCTGACCATCCAGTGAAATTAATTTCATTATTAATGAAACTTGTAGATGTTGCTTTAATATCAGCAAGTTGGACAGGAGAAGATGATACAACAGGTTCTGCTATATCTTCATAAAAATCTTCTTTAATAACGGCTTGTTTCGTTGGTGAATCTAATACAGCGACAGGTTTAACGATTTTCTCTTCAGGTAGAATCGGAGATTTTTCTAAAATCTCTTTCTCAATCTTCTCGATAGATTCATCAATGTTTAATGTGAACGTTTCTCGCGATTTTTTCGGCGATTCTTTTCTAGTTGGATCAACAACAATTGAAAATTCTTCAGTTTCTACAACTAAGGGCTCAATTTTTTTGGTAATTTCTTCGACAACTATAGACTGAATTTTAGGCTGTTTAGGGGACTTTTCGCGGCTTTTTGTTTTCGTCGGTTTCTTTGGCGATTCTTCAATTTTCTTTTCCACTGGTTTTGTAGTAGGCGGTATTGGGGGCAATGGGGGTGATTTTTTATCGCTTTCTATCGGTACTTCAGGGGGTTTATAGGGTGGCGGTGAATCAGAGGGTGATGCTTCAACGTATGGTATTGTTTCTAGATCGCTTGGTTCTAATGGTGGTGTTGGCAGTTTTGGTTTCTTTGGCGGCGATTTCTCGTCGACACTCTTCTTCTTTTTGTGTTCTTTTTTCGGCTTTTTCGACGATTTTTCCGAATCTGAATCAGACTCAAATGATTCTTTAACGAATGTTTTGATCGTGCCGAAAAAGCCCTTTTTCGCTTTCTTCTTTTCGTTTGTATTGTATTTATTATCGTCCATTTTTCGATCGGTTATATCTATTTTCGTCAATTTATCGGTTAAATTATCGTAAGGTTCAGGTTGTGACTCAGATTGAATAAAAGCGTTAGTTTGATCGAGTACTTTTTCTAAATCAAGTATTAAATTATTGTCAACGATTGTTAAACCGTTTACTGGTTGCTTTACACTTTCGTTACTGTCAATTATATTGTCGATCGTAGTTGATAATCCTGTAAACATGCAATTCCCAACAAGCTATCCTAACTACTGTTTTTTCAAAAAAATTTAAAATTCTCTAGAATTAAATCAAATAATCTTACCACAGCCGGGTTAATGCAAAATTTAGTTTAGTTTAGATAAAAGAAAACTTAAAAAAAAACTGCACAAAAGAAAACCCATACGGATGAGTTTTTATAGAACAATCGGTGTTAACGAAATATTTCGTTGTTCTTTAATCAACTTTACCTCCGATCGTATCTCCAACAAACCAGTCACAATATGCCGCAGGTATTTCTTCATTATCATTAAAAGGATTTGAAATAGTTTCAGTAAAAGGATTCGTTTGTGGCGAGGAAATAATCTTCAAACTATACTGATTTGGAGTTGTATCTCTGTAAACAGGACGGAACGGAATATTTGCGTACAGATCGACATTTTTCACTTCGATAGCCGTTTGTGGATTATAATTCAACGGGAAATTCTCCAATGGTGTCGCTATCAATTCCGGCCGACTACCGAACGGTTTCATTTCGATTAAATTCGATTGATTTTCCGGCGTTTTCATTAACAATTGCGGTAATGTAAACGATGGACTTTTCGGTTCGTCTTTCAACAAATTCTCACGGCTATCACTGCGATTTAAACGTTTACGATTCGTTATTGAATGATATCGAGAATTATCGGGACTTTCATCGGTAATTTTGGGCGTTTCAATAAATTCACGAACCGATCGGATTTCTATCGCTTCTCTACCTTCATCGGACGTTTTTACTAATAATTTAACTTCGGCTTTTACGATACTATCGAATTTTGTGTAGCCTTGTTCTAGATCGGAACTACTACAGTTATCATCGCCATCATCACTAGAATCATCAGAAGTGTCAACAACGTCTTGGCTCTGTAATGGTAGTGTACGATAAAATGATGACCGATTTGATGATAAACTTTTGGTACGGCATGTTGAATAATCGCTCAATAGACTCGTATTATCGTCCTCGTCTTCTTCAGGTACGATACTCAAATTACGGTAAGTACCTTCGAACCACATCTCGCGATTCGGTTGATAATAATCTAATCGTTGATAAGCGCAAGTTAATGGATTGTATTCGATCGGTTCATAATCATCATCGTTTAATGATTCGTTAGAAGCTACACGGATGTTGTTATTGTTAAATAATAAATCTTCCTTTATATTGAATTCGTTCTCGAAATCAATCAAGTCGTGATTATCGTTGATTTGAATTTCCTGATAGTTTGAATACAGGTCGGATTTTTTTATTGGTAATTCTATTAGAGCATCGTTATCTGGTATTAATTCTAATGTGTTTATACAATTCGTTGAATCCGTTTCTAAAATATCTAAATCTAATTCAAATAATTTTTCTTGTTTTTCGACTTCGTTCAACATCTTTTCTAACATATCATCGATCTGTTTATAGCTTACAGGATTTATTGAAGGATTATCGGGATTTGTGGGCATACTGCAATCCGATTTCAACAGGACACTTTCGTAAGTTACATAGTTGTTATGTCGAACTGTCGGGAGAGAAATCCAAGATCAAATTTTCGACTAGCATTAACCACGTACTGTAGTAAGAATATTATTGTTGATTGATTCAAAAAGGATTCAATTGAATTGGCTTGATTTGAATTGATTTAAACCTAAAATTTACTGAATTTATTGTTGCTCGAATGGATATGAATGATAAAATTTAGCGCGTTGTTATTTCGTTGTTAGTTCATGCAAATAGTCCGTGCAACAGCGTCAGTTTTAGTCCAATTGCACATGCACATGCACATGCTTCGTTATAAAAATAGAATTTCTATTGAAATTAATCGTTTTAATACCAAAAACAAAAGTAAATTCAAAATAAAATTATTTCAAGCTTGCTGTTCGTTAACAAAAGCTTGAAATTCGGCACTAAATTTACGAATTTTAAAGAAAAATTCAGCGTGAAATCGTTTTTTTCATGATCTTTTGTGCGTTATTAGTGCACAACAAGCATCTTTTGGCTTTAATTTAATTAAATGAAAGAACATAAAGGAAAATTAATGATGTTATTTTAGAAAGAAAATAAAAGAAATTAATGTAAATTAGAGAAATAAAACGCTGGCGCTAATGGAAATGATCCTGACCTAAATCAACTGAATACCTGCATGTCTAGTGATTATATCTAAATTGAAACACAGACTTTTAAAAATCCTGATCCTTAAGCCTAGTCTGTGCATTTAAATGAATTGACCACGGTTTTTAGTGGTCGAAATTTTTGGTTTTATAATTCAAATAACTTACCTTGTTGCTCTGTTTCCGGGATCGCTGTTGGCGCCTCCTTAACTGACTCTGTTGTAGTTGTTGGTTTCTTTCCAACATCCCATTCTAGAAATAAATCAGCAATCAATCAAATGTACAAAAATAAAATGTCTTAAATACTAACAATAAGAAGCAAATTAAACTACAATTACAAAAATCTTACCACTTGATAACTCTACAAATATCTTACCGTTTACTCAACTTTCCTACATTTGTTCAATTTGTTGTTTCTAAACAAAATAACAAGCAAAATTATTACCTTTAGAGACACCGAAAGACACCGATCCTTCTTCAAAATTGAAGAATATTAACGGATCGCCATCACTATCATCAGCTAGATGAGAACCGCCTTTTAAATACATTGTTCCAGTTTCATTTTGAGCCTCATCATCGCCTAATAACTCTTCAGTATCCGTATGTGGATTATTCGATTTATTATTATTAAGATTACCGCCATTCTCATCGGTATCAGTTTCAAAATTTTCAGTTTCTGTCCGATTTGATGAGGAATCCTCCCCGTCTGTTATTAGATAGTTTCTTTTAGTTTGCTCTTTATTCAATACTTGTTCATTATCAGTAATTGCATCCAATTCAGCCGATGTTCCTTCATCACCACCAACAATTTCAGGTGTTTCATCTTTATTATCTTCATTCTCTTCAACATTATCATCGTTATCTTTAAAACATTCAATATCAGTTTGATTAGCGGAACTCTCGTCGATTTTCAACACTTCCGGTTGATGTTCATCGAGTGGTAAAATCTTTGTTGTTGGTATTAATGATTGATTCTCTTGTAATAGAATCAAAACTCGTGTCGGTGGCGGTAAATTTATATCGGGTGCTTTAAATTCTTCAATATACTCATTTAATGATTCCTCTTCGGTTTCACTATCTGATGATTTTATAACAGAATCACCGTCCTGTTTATCACTTAATGATTGTTTCTCATTAACTGATAAATTAACGGGTTCTTCGACAACTTTAATAGAGTGTCGTCTCTTTGGTTTCGTTATAATCGGCTCGCCCGATTCGATTTCTTCAACATCAGTTGCCACTTCTTGTGGTGAATTGACAACCGATTTACAGAGAGTAAACCCTAAATGGTTACGATCATCTTCCGAATCATCATTACAAGTCGGTGATAAAGGTAATGATAACGATTTCTTTCCAATATAAGATTGTTTGTTTGAATGTTTAGTTCGGCGTCTTCTTGGTTTAGATTTTTTCGAATTTGTACTAGTTTCAGGGACGATACTTTCGCAATCAGTTAGGTTTTCATGGAATTTATTTTGGGTAGTTTTCTCTTTATAATTATCGGAGATACTGATAGAATTTTCGGGAATATCATCAAAATTTGCATCAGTTTCAGGAATTGTATCCTCTTCAATTTCACTATCAGTGGAAAATTGTTCATAATCGGTTAAAACATTCTCAATCTCCTCTCGTAAATTCATTGGTGTTTCCAACGTTTGCATCTGCGTGTTCTTTTTCTTTCCTAAATCGTCTTGATTAGATTTCAACAATTCTTCAAATGTACAACTTTCAAAATCTAAATCGTTTATTCGTATCGGTTGATTATGTTCAACAATTTTCTCACAATCACCTTCACCATCGGATGTTTCGAAATCTTCAACGTCCGTCACAGCACCATCTTCATCATCTTTCGGTATTTTAATTTTCAATTTTGATTTTGGCCTCTCCACCGGTTGTTCGTCAAACAAATCTTCAGTATCTGTTAGTACATCATTTGTTATACTGATTGTTTCGTTATCAAAACTCGGTTCAGAAATTATGGCAATTTCAGGAATATTCTTCGACATTTTTGTGTTTTTTCAATTACTATTTCTTTCAAAAAATATTAATTGACGTTTTGAATATCCTGTTAATAGACAAAGTTTACATTTTAATTGATAATAAGAGGAAATTATCGTCATATATCCCATTATTGAATTTGCTGAAATTTTCAAATTTATTTTCGAATACTCACCGTTGATGATTTATCACATAGAATGATTATACTTATAACGAAACGTTCACAAGCGTTCTACTCTGATTTCAGTGCTACTGAGATAAGTTGTTCATTTTTTAAGACAGAATTTTTTTACAGGGACATTTGGTACAAGAAGATCTAACTATCCATTCAAAATATCTGTTTTAAATGTAAATTTGTCTTATAAAACTCCCATTAGTGCGTAAATGATTTGAAAAATATTCCAAGCATTTCGAGATCATTTATTCAAAATTAAAACCTCTCAGCTCATTTAGAAGTCGGTCAAAAAGGTTTTTAAGGATGTAGCGATTTTCAAAAACGAGTTACTCATCAAATGACTCAGAGTTGACTTGAAGAAGCCCCTAACAATTTTTTTTGCTTTTATTGCATTCTGGAACAGATAGTCTTTTTGTATTTCTTCCAGAACGCAATGAAGAAGACGGGAATGAATCAATGTTGGCTTATTTTTGAAAATGTCAATATTTTTAGAAACGAGCGCTCTTTAACCAACTTCCAAAACGATTGAGAAAACACTCCCAACGTTGATTTTTTCGATTTTGCTTCATTTTATTTAGGAACAGATGCAAGTTTTTCGCATGTTTTCCTAAAATTGAATGGAGCAAAACGGGAAAAGCCCATGTTGGGAGAATCCTTGAGCCATTCTGAGTAATTTTACATGTTCAGTTCGTCGTGCTAAATGTGCATTTTTGACCAACTTCCAATTGAGCTCCAACGTTCTAATTTTGCTAAAATGATCCCCATAATTTGTCACAATATTACTCTAATAGCTCATTAACTAATAGGAGTGTCACAAGAATTGTCACATTTAAACAAATTATTATTGTTGCCCGTTTCAGTCTCATGGTTTATACGCATGACAAACTCATCTGTCACCTTGCTAATTTGTCATAACTATTTTGATAATTATGACAAAATTTTGTGTTCGCAATGTATAACTGTATTTCATTTCGGAATTGCCCATGCTATGCTCGAGCAGTGTCTTAGACTATTCCTTAAATACATAAAATACATTAACAAATGGCATATTTAGTGAAATATGAACTAATCTAAGACGCTCCGTAACAAAGACAATTGCGAGGCCAAAAACCGTATCTCAGAGTCATTGAAATCGGGGAAACACACCTCTGAATGTTACCTTGTCGCAAATCCGCATTCTATGTGATAATTTTGTCACTATTACAGACTTTGTGTTAAAAAAATAAAGCTAGTTTGGGCATAATACAGCGAGCAAAACTAAACGGTCTTTTTAAAGCAGCTAAATTAAAGGAATTGATACCTCTTTACGTGATTCTATTCGATAAGCCATGCTGTGGTACGACATCATTTTAGTGTCAGACAACACAAAAGACCCAGTACCTGTTGACGTAGTTCCATGATCTTCTATCGGTTCTTCATAATTCAATGGATATTTTCGTTTAGGTGGTGAGACAACAACATTAACATCAATGATCGGTGATAAACGTTCCGATTGTGCCATATCTTGATATTGTGACATAACCAATTGGCGTGGCAATACACATGTTTCCTCTTCAACAATCTCTGTGCATGATATAATATCAGATACACGATGGTCACTTTCACTGATCGATTCTAATGATTGGCGTTTTTTCGGCGATATTGGTGATAATGATCGATACCGGTTCATATCTGTACTGGCATCATGATCAGATGGTGAACTTGGTAATGCAACCGATTCTGATAAACTTGAATCGGTCGTATCAATCAATGATAATTCATTTTCTGTTTTTAAGGTTGCTAAAGTTTTCCTTAAACTCTCATGTGGTTGTTTGTATATGACTTCAATTGAGCCTGTATGACTTTGTGTTCTTGTAAAAACTTCAGACGTTAATAGTTTCGTACCACCATTTGCTGATCGTACACGGACGGGACTGTCAGGTAATGATGTTGGACTAGTACTTTTGCTTTCTTTAACAGTAGCACCGACTTCTGGTTGTGCAACTGTTGAAACGACGGATTGACTACGCGAACGGTCGGATACGATTTGGACGAATTTTTCACTATCAGTAGTATCAGAAAGTTTTTCTTTCTTGTTAATATCACTGGAATCAATGATCACAGTACGGCGCAACTTTGTTGGAGATGCTGTTGGTCTTATGCCATCTCGTACACTGATGATTTCACCTTTGGTAATTCTTCTTGTTTTATCATCGCTTTTCTTTGATAAGGGTATTTTAGATTTTGGTGTACTTGTTGATATTTTATTACTATCAATAACTGCCGGTTTAGATCTCTTTTGGGACTTCATTGTTTCTTTATTATCTTCAACAATTTTCTTGCTTTTTATTGGTGTACCTTCGCGAGAATAGATATTTTTTCTTTCCATTGTAACGGTAGTTTTATGATAAGTATGCTTCGATACGTCTTGCTGTTTCTTTTCTGTTTTATCAAAATATGATTTAGATGTTGCTTTAACAGTTTCATTGATTTTATCCATCTCCTTTTTATCTTTGATCTTCCTCCAAGACTCTTTTTCACGTACTTGCTTATCAATTTTCATATCTCTAGAAACAGTTGATTGCATATAACCATGTACTCGATTATCATACTTTCTAACAGTGTGCACTGGAGAAACAGGCGAGTATTCCTTTCTTTTTAGATATTGATGAGTAGATTTTGGACTGTCTCCTGTTGTAACTGGCGGCGTTTTTGTCGTTTTCACCATACTTGGGGGTTGACTTCTAGTTGTTGTTCTTCTAACTGAACTTACATCAGTTGTAGTTTTCATTGATCTTGTAGTTCGTGTTGTTTGGGAGATAGTTTCAGTACGTTTACCTTTTGTTGTAATTCTGTCATCTTCAGAACTTATATCAGTGTCAGTTTTTATATACCTCCTCGGACTGCTTCTACTAACTGTCTTTGTTCTTTTTCTTAATGTTTTAGTCGGATCACTGCTGCTTTGCAAATGTACTTTAGTAGATTGTTGCCCATCGTCAGTTAACGTCACTTCAAGAACATCATCTTTCATTGTAACAACTGGTTCTTCTTGTTTTTCAATTCGTGAGACACTTGTTGTGGACTTAACAGGTGGATACCGCTCATAGATTGACTCTATTTTTGATGATGAATCAGTTTCTTCGGAAATTCCAGTTTCTACAACTTTGGCCGATTCACTGTAAACCTCTGAATATGAAGATTCCTCAACTGAAATCAGTCGTTTCGGTTGTGATTTCAACACAGTTTCACTTTCTAAGCGTTTATGATCAGGGATTGGTTCATCATCGCTAACGTGACGCTGTCCCGCAGCATATGCAAACGATGATACAAATTCTGACTTTTGGATTGAATATTCGGCAAACATTGGAATCGGCTGATATTTGCCACCCAAATGATATTCTCTCTCCTGTAAATCATGCTTTATGGATGTTTCACTTGATTCATCCTTCGGTCCTGTTGAACTGGATAAACTTGATTCTGTCCTGTTTACGGAACTTTCATGCAATTTCTCATAAGAGGCAAAATCTGGTGACGAAGATAAACTGGCCAAATCATCAATTCGATCAACTGGATCGCCTACCTGTTCAACAAACGTAGTTGTTTCGACTTGCAACTGAGTATCTTTAACAGATAATTTCAAATTTTCTTCTTCGATTACAGACGACTTAGCTTCAAGCTTTGTCAATGCTACTTTCTCCTCAGATAATTGAATTCCTTTTATAGGTTTTGGAATTTCAGCAGTGACTAGTCCGGCCGATTCTTCAACTGATAAAACAACTTCTTTCGCTGGAGACTTGGATGATTCTTCTTCCTCAACCGGAGATGTCTTATATATTTTAGACAATTTGGCTTTTTCTTCAGGCGTTGGAAATACTTTAATATGAGATTTTGGAATTTTGGTAACGTTTATTGGTGACGTCACATCTTTCTCTGTTACTAGCTTGTCCACTTTTTCAGCTGATGACGGAATTCCTTTGACAGACAATTTTGGTGATTCCTCTTCCTCAGCTGGTGATTGCTTTTCCTTTTCAGGTAATTTTGCTTTCTCGATTGGCAATGGAACTCCTTTAACAGGAGATTTAGGTAATTCTTCTTCTTCTGCCGGAGATTTCTTATCAATTGCAGTTAATTTTGCTTTCTCGATAGGCAATGTTACTTTCTTAACAGGAGATTTAGGTGATTCCTCTTTCTCAACCGGGGATTTCNTTTTTCTGTAACCGTTCGGATTTTCTTTATAGAATATCTTGTGGTTTCCGCAGGTCTTGCAGGAGAAAGAGCATCTATTTCGGAGATTGGCTTGGTTAGTTTTTCTGTCAGCAATGGAATTTTAAAATGCGATTTAATAGTCTCTTCCTCTTCAGCTTGTAATTTTTCGTCAGTCAATTTTTCTTCAGAGATCATTTGCATGTCTCGTTTCTCTTTTGTCTCTTCATATTTGCTGTATTTAATTTTTTCTTGTTCTTCGCCATCTACACTAGTTGTACTAATTATGGTAACCAGTTGGCCTTCAGGAGTTGGTGTTAGATCAGGTTTCAGCTCTCTTACTTCCGCTCGAATTTGTTTCGTAACTTCCAACACTTCTGACATAAGTTTCTGTACTTGTTGCTCACTAGTAATCGTTTTCACATCAATCTCTTGTAGACGCATCAATCGTCTCATTGTTTGTTGATCTACTTTTTCAATTTTTTGTAATTTTTCTCTTTCCATAACTTGAGCAATAACATCCTCTAATTTATCCGTTTCTGATGCAATAATCTTTGAGGGTAAGGCAATTGTAGAGAGTAGCTTTGCATTAGCCACTATTGCTTCTGTAATAATATCTGTAGTTGCGGCTTTTTCATCAGAAACCTTGATTTCATCCTTTCGTGGTGTTAATTTTGATACTTTGAACTGAACACATGGTTCTTCTACAATTTCCATGGCTTTATCAGCCATACTTTCAATTATTTTTGTTTGATCATCAAATATTTTTGTAACTTCTTCTCCTATTTTAGAGGGTGGCTGTTCTGTATATGGTCTAACCGTTAAGCTTGTAAAATAAGTCTCCTGTTCCATTGTAGGTGGAGATGGTGTTTTATGTTCTATCACAGTTTTAATACAAGGCGGTTCATCGACAGGTGATGTACATGGTTCCATTTCTACGATATCAGTCAACTGTTCTATCTGTTTGATTTTCTCAGGTATCTTTTTAGATTCATCTTCTGTTATGATTTGATCTTCTATTTTATTTGCATATTCATTTACTTCAGCCTCTGTAAATACTTTTTCCTGTTGGTGAGACATCAGTTTCTCTTTCTTTGGCGTACTTTCTTGAGACTTCGAAATCAATTGTTCGAACAATGTTCTTTTATCTTTAACTGACCTATACTCAATTGCATCCGGTACTGTCTCTTGTTCTTCAACTTTCCTTTCTATTGCCTTTTTATCTTCAATGTCTTTCTTTCTGGGACTTTTTGGTATGAATTTTGTCTCTTCCCGAGCATCTTCAATTTCAACTGTTGTTGAGAATATCCTCTGTAATTCTGCTATTTTCCGACCGACATGTTTTGTAGCTGAATATTTCATTTTCGTTTCAGAAATTTCATCCGTCATCGATTCCGTCCTATCATATTCATCATCAATTTGTGCCAATGTTTCAGTTGAGCCGTGATACTCCTCTTCTTTCAGACTGCTCAATTCATCCTCGGAGTCTTGAAGTTCTTTTTTACGTGGCAATTCAATATGTGTTGTCGTTTTAATTGTTTGTTCCAATAATTTAACTTTCGCTCTAACATCACCTGAACCTCGTCGTTTTTCTAAAATTTCTTCATCTTTCAGTTTCTCTGAAAATGACGGTGGACTCTCTTCTGGTTTAATCGGACTATTTGAGGCATCTTTTGTATCAATGTGATCTGTTAATGTTGCCGCTTCTGATGTATCAATTTGAGATAAAGCTACAGATTCTGGAAATTCGATTGGACTTGTGGCAATATCGGTAAATTGTACAACTTCAAATTCTTCTTGTAGAAGGACCTCATCGGCTTGTATTGGACTTAAGCCAGCATCTGTACATTCTTCAATTTCGATATCACCACCAAGTTCTGATGCAAAACCAGTTGTTTGAAGACCGTGCAACACATCGGGTGGTTTTGCAATTGGACTTGTCATTGTTTCAGTTGTTGTACCACGTGTTATTGATATACCAGTATCGGTAACATGATGCGATAAACTATCTTCAGTCAATGGTGAATCACAACGTGATTCATCTTTATCACTAAGATTATCATAAGTATAGACTTGTTTAGTACCACTAAAGTATACAGTTTCTTCACGTTTCTTTTGAACGGATTCTAATGGAGGTATTATGTACTCAGTAGATTTGGTTTTTGCTGGTTTTTCGGTTACATTCGAAACACCAACATCCACAGTTTCTGAAGTTTCTACACCGGATTCATCACGACGTTTCGTTGTTACGGAAATATGAGATTGTGATTTTATTGAAATTTCAACATCATTTGTTCCATATAGAGTTAGACGACTTTCAGCAGTTGCTGAAGCCTCTTTCGTTCTCACTTCTTTTCGGCCGATCACCAATTCTAATGTTGGAGTTGGATAGGTATTAGGTATTGTAGGTGTATGTTGGACTGAATCTGGTGTAGGAGCTAAATCTTTTCTTGTCAACGGTGATGTACTCTTATCAACATGACTTGAGGATTCTGAACTATCATCAAATTTCCCGTTAAATTCCCGCGATTTTGTTGTTTCATTAATTTGTGAATAGGCAATTGTTACACGTTTATTTGGTGTACTTTTAATTACAATTTGTTCTTCAGGTGATTTTAATTTGTCTTTACCAGCACCGCCATGCAATCGTTCAACAATCTTACGTTCTTTGCGTTCCCAATCTTCCGGTCGTTGTGAATCTTCAACGCCTTTTTCTTCCGGTGAACCTAAAGTTCTTCTAATTTGCAGTACTCCAGGTCGTATTGAGTCTTCTTTATTCGAATAATTATCAATGATTTTTTGCGGTAAATCAGTTGTATCTAAATCTTCAATTGATGCTAAACGTTTTCTTTCGCCACTAAGTAATTGTAATTGATGTCGATAATACTCATCAATGTCTTCATATGGTGTTACTTCTTCTAAATCGATATCTGTGCGTATTGTTGTTAAATAATGTTGATCTTCACTTAATGGTTCTTCACTTGGTGTTGGTGTTTCTAATAAACATTGTCCCTCGCGGAAACCATCCGTATCCAGTGAATCATCATCGTCTTGTGGTGAAGCAGTCGATGCTGTCGCAAGGAAAATTTTATAGGGGTTGATATTTATAGGAATCAACACAAATAATAATTCGTGTAAATTTTGTTTAGAATCCGATCTATCAGAGTGCAACAGTATTCTGTTGTTTTTGCCGATTATAAAACAAATACTTCAATCATATTTCAGAAAATAAATCATTCGATTCAAATGGAAAAGTTCTTCAATCATTCTCATACCAAATGAGATGAATGATGGAGGATTAAATCGGGATTTAGGGATACGACAGCTATAGAATTTATAAAAAAAGAAGCCGGCTAAGACATTCCACATCTCCATAATAAGCCACTATATTTTTATATACATTTAAGTATATAATTGAGAACATGTATGTAAATAGTAAATACCAGCTCCGAAGCAAAATAATGCCATTGTTATTATAATAATAACAATAATATAGAGAAATATATGCCCAAACTAGCAAAATTACATAATCGGCGCCAAAACAAATTAAATAATTACTATTTAATTAAGATGAAATCAAAACGAAAATTCAAACGCAATTGATGAAATTATTTAATTTATTTGTGCCCTTATCAAAACATTTGAAAGAAACATAAAAAAAATGAAAACAAAGAAATCACTAACCTTTGTATAGCCTTTGCTACACGAAGCCCGAGGCCGCGAAAAGACCCAAATCAAAAGAACAAACTGACACCTCGTACACAACAATAATCTCAATTCTAATTTCAATTACTTGAGCGAATTTCATTGGAAGTAATTGAATGAAAATTGAAATTACATGCACTTTTTCATAATTTTCTAATTATTTATAATTAATTATAGTCTTTGAAAAATTTTTGGAGTTTGCATCATGGTTCACCAAGCTAACAACACACAAAAACGTAACAAAAAAGGATGATTCTGGTGATAAACAGATAATAATAAAGAACGAGAATAAAGGAACATAAACTTTTTTTTTTTTATTTATAAATTTTCTTTGATATGTGAATTTTGAATTGTACTGAAATGTAAACTATGAGGAATGTGGTGAATATTGTTGTGTGTAAATGGAAAACACAGACAGCACATAAAATGTGGATTGTTAATTTTTTTGAAAATTTTAAAAATTGCAAAACTTCAAAAATAGATTAAACTAAAACAGAAGGGTATGGGAAATCAAAATTATAAACGAATGATAACAGATATTATCTCAACTGATCTATCTATAGAGAAATGGGAAAGTTGAGCAAAATTCTACAGTGGTGGCCAAAATCAACAGGGGACAAATTCTAAATAATCACTAACTACTTAAAATTTGGTTGAAAAATAGCCTAAACGATACTAATCAATCAAGGATAAGAAGACTTACAAGCCATAGAAATATAATCCTATTTGTTATCGATGAATTAGAGGATTATTTGAAATTGCACTGCAAAATCGAAAATTAGGCTAATTTTTGAATAATAGAAGCTGAATTTATCACTTTTTAATATAAATCAGATAGAAACAAAATTAGGACTTAATATATGAGTTCATTTATAAAAACAATGTAATAAATGACTTTTTAAAAGAGTTTCTCATACTATTTGTTTCTATTTTGCACACTATTGTGCCTTTTTATTTGAAAAAATTCATTTTTGAAAATTTGGGGGTTTATAATATAAAAATCATTGAAAATGAAAATTTGAAATTAATTTTAGAAATTGAACTGACATGAAAATTTAAGGCTCCCACTCGGAGCAAGCTAGCCGATTTCAATTTCAAAGATTCTATAGGACTAATGGCACTCGAAAACAACAAAAGATATCGATTTTAAATACGAATCTACATTTTTAAGCCCATAGTAAGTGGAACCAAGTTCGTTCTTTGTATAATCAATAAAATGAAATAAAGCTAGATTTCAATTATGCTTTTAATTTTTTCGAAAATAGCTTCCAACGTGGCATATGTTTTGCGAAAATTCACATCTAAATGAGGTGTTTTGGTTTTGAAACCTCCGAATGGCTAAAAGAAGAAAAGGAGAATGCTGGAAGACTTGATTGTCTCTCAAGTGGTTTTTCGAGCGAAATAATACTAAAAGTGTGCGTTAACAGCTATTAAAGCATTGTCTGAAATCTTTTTGTACGGTTCCAGATTAATTTAATATTAATTTATTCTTAAAACAAGTGATAATTGTTTATTACTTACAAAATTTAGAGATGTTAAATTGACGAATGTTTATATAAAACAATCTCGAGAACATAAGAAAATAGTAGAGGATTTCAAATGATTAGATTCAGATTTTCTCGATTCTCTCTCATAAACTTTACAGTTATAAATGAACTTCTTTACAATTTAAGCTTTCAATTCTGGATAGGTAAAGATTTTAAGAAAACTACTCTAAAACTAGGATTTAATCAAATTTGGCCACCACTACGCCGATCACTAAAAAACTATCTATAATATCTGTTGGATTGATTCGCTAGATTCACACAAACACATCACATCATAACTTTACACAACAAGTAGAGAGTTTCTTCATTATATTGAGTAATCTTCAGAGAAAATTAAAGTGAGAAGCCATGCGGCTAATATAAGAAAATGTACAAGAAAGAAAGCACAAATCATGAAATATTTTCTTATTGTAAAAAAAATATTTCACAATTTTATCTTTTAGAAACTAGCTAAATGAAAAGAAAAATTCGTAAATCAAGAGAAATATTAACAAAAGTTACTAAGCGACTATTTACAAGTGTGTAGCATTTGCCAGCAAGCTTCCAGTGTATTGTCGATCATTTTATACGAACAAACAAATTAAAGAAGATCGTGATGGAAATAATAGACAGACAGAAAGAGAGTTAGGTGAAAAATTATAAATTAAAGAAATAAATAAACAGAAAACACAGGTCGCCCATACTGATGATTTATTTTCTGTAATATAAATTTTGGGCATTATTCTTTAACTGATTTTATTAAACGCTTATTTTTAGAATTGTTAAAAATCTTTTAGCGAAAGCTTGTTGCACCAAAGCGTTGTTGCACATTCAGTAATGTTATTGTTGAAAATTTTCATAGATTTGTGTAAATTTATTGAAAGAAATCGTAAATTAAGTTTCAATAGAAATTCAAGATTTCTTCCAATTGGCGATAGAGTTTAACCGTAATAGGGAGGATTTTCTAATATTTTATTGTTTAAATCTTTAAATTGGACAAATTTTTTCAATTTCGTTCACGTCTGTACTACAAAGGTTTTCTATAGAAACAAATATCTTGTTTAACCAACTGCAAACTCCGTTATAATGTGGCATATCAATCGTTAATTTCATTTTATTAACGTTTATCAATGGGATATATGACGGTAAAATATCAGAGAAATTCGAAATACTCACCTGAATCAAATTAAAAACCAAAATTTCTGCGATTTAAACGAATTAGACACAATTTATGTTAACCGGACGAAATATCGCGATCAACTGAACGTTATACTGATTCAATATTGTCAATTCTATGATCTAATAAAGTTGGAAACCATACGATTGTATTATTGACGGGTACTTTAAGACAATAACTCTATTTATGATCGATCAATTTGCACGAATAAAGGTCAAAAATAGTCTTGGTTTTTACTGTAATTACATTAATGCATTGATGAATAATCAATTCGATAATATTCAAAGGGAATTTTATTGCTTATCATTTTTACGGTGTGCTCTCTAATTATAGTCAAGTTTACTGTTGCATTACTAGGTTTTCGTAATGACCTTTCCTATACAAATTGGATTAACTGAAATTATTGATATGCCACATTTTGTACAGGAAATATTCTATTTTACTTCGAACAATAATTGAGTTACAACAAAAATTCGTGTTAATTGAATATTTCTTGTACAGTTTCTACAAAGCACTGCTTTTAAATTCAAGCGAGGTGTCGATGGAATTGAAATTCAATCCTACCTTGTATTGTGGTTGTCTGCTCCTTTATCACAAAATCAGCAGGACTCGGTGGTGGTGTTTTGGATAATTTCGGTGATTTCGGCTCCACTACAATTACAATTATTAATTTTTAAATTATTTGGATTGAATTATCGATTTACCTTCAGTTGTTATAATTCTAGTAAATGGATCTTTTATTGTAGTTTCAAATCGTTGTGTTACTCCTTCTAATAATTCAACATCTTTCATGCTCGTGTCCAATTTTGGTTTCTTTTCAGTAGTTACAATTATTGTTGATTCAGTTGTTGTTGTGGTTTTTCCATCAACAATATCTTTAACTACTTTCTGTTCGACTTCAGCGATTTTATTTTCGACTAGACTTTGTCGTTTGATTGATGTGATTTCTTGTACGATTTCAGCACGTTGTGTTGAGGCAGGAACTGTACGGCCGCTAGAGAGTTTCTGTTCGATTTTCTGTCGACGCTCAGTTACGGTCTTATTGAAGTCTTCTTCATCTGAGATTTGCTCATTGTCGATGATTTTCTCTTCAGCTGAATATTTATCGAATTGTTGTTGTTCGTCAATTTTGTTCCCATCTTTAAATTTATCTAAACTAGTTTTATCAATCAGTCTTTGTTTATCGATTTCATCAGTTTTAATTGTACGATTAGCTGTTGTATAATCAACATTTAGGCACTGAGGTATTATATCCTCTCTACCGATACGTTTAAGCGCACTTTCCAACGTATTCGCCTGTGCTTTATTACCACTCTGTGATAACCACATTCTCAACATTGATTGTGCTTGTTTAGCAACACTATCAGGATATTCAGATTTAATTACATTAATTTCAGATGTTGTAAGACCCAATTGTTGTGCTAATGGTACCCAATCATCGCCTAATAGATTACTCATATCAGCTAATCGTGGATCTGGACGATAATAATCGTAACTTTCATTAGCGAACATTTGTCGTTTAATTGAATCAGAATCAGTTAATGATATGGTATCAGCAACAATATCATCAGGTAAGACAATATTTAATATACAAATTGGCTGTTGTGGTGGTTCACCTTTAGGTACTTTAGCTTCACGCATAAATAGACATCTACTAACAGCTTCAGCATGTTGGTCTTTAACACGTACAGAAAATGGTAAACGATTCTCGCGGAATGCACGGAATGAGAATTGTAATTGTTCACCACTTTTCGTTATAGGCACTAAATTGCCGGCAAATTCAATATATTGCGGTTTACCTTCTAATACTTCAACATCACGACTTTTTGCCACTTCAGTGAAATGTTCTTGGTGTTCTAATGTTTTATCCTCTTTATCGTCGGTCATACAGAAGACACGTAGACGCGCCTCTAATGGATCGACGCGTTTTGCAAATACAACGAATTTGGCCATGAACGGTACGTGGATGGCTTCCCTACAATTTGACAAGAAAACCAATTTAGAATTGAAATCTGAAAAGTTGTTGCAATTAAAAAGATTTGAATATAACAGAAATTCGCACCCGGCGCATCCACCATTTTTACAATCATTGTAAATCTTGTTTTTATACTGCGTATATGTTCCTAAATGAATGACGATTTGTAAAATAATTTAAGGATTTGTAAGATAATCCCTATGGAACCTTCTAGCAAAATAAGAACTTTGTAGCTCATTGAGAAGTTAGTGAAAACCTCCTTTAATCTGACTAAAATGAGTAGACTAGATAATGTTACAATTCTTTCTCAACAGATCGAATATCTTAGAATCCGCATGTTCTTTGCTCTTAATTTTTCTCTGATAATCGCTAATGATTATAGAAGAAACTCTCTTTGAATGATCTTCTAGTCATTCTAGATCGTTTTATGTTGCTCAAAACCAGGACATTGTTAGATCAAAGTGGTTTTTCACCAATTTCTCAATGAGCTATGCTAAAATGTTCCTGAGGGATTACCTTAAAATATTTTTCAAACTGCCTCAATTGATAGCAACGGCCTCAAGAACCAGGAATATTTAAATGAACCACGCGATTTTATTTGTTTGTTATCAAAGATTAAATTACTCACCTATAGAGTTCTGTAGCCATTTTCGTAGCATCGCCCACATTTCTACAGTCCATTAGCCAAAATCTAGCCGATACTGTTGTTGTGAATGAGACACAATCATTGACAAATGTCAATGGGGTTGAGCCAGTAACGTCCTCCCATTGTGCCCGTGTTGTGCCACCTTTAAAAATAATTTCAAAATTTATCAAAGGACAACAAACATACAAATATTTATGGCTTTTATTTATTTATTCTGTCTTTTAAATTAATTTGAAATCTATCTGACAAACTCGGAAATTTTGAGTAGACAACTACGAAAGTTGTTGAAGCTTCTCGTTTATTTGTTCTTCCAAAAAAAAAAGAAGTTAAACAAACATTTGTAGTGAACTTTAAACGACCACAACATAAATACAACAATCTTTCAGCATGCATTAGCAGCAGTTCTAAAGTTATTTAAATAAACTTTAAAATTTATTTAATTTTCTTTTTGAAACGATGATTTATGGTCGCCACTACCGTTCGTACACTATTCATAATGTACAATAAATTTAGCTTAAGCTAATTAGTTAATTAAAGAAACAAATAAGTAAAGAACAATAATTCAATACTCAACGGTAACAAACAAATCATTCAAGCATTTTGACGTCACCGTCTATTTAATTTACAAAACAAAAATAAAAACGTGGAAGCAAATGCACAAGTGGTTTTTGATTGAGAAAAAGCTGATAAAAAGCAATGAAAGCATTCATACGAACGGTTTCAGAAAAGACCAGTCGCGTGGCAACTAACTTCCGACGTACTATTATCATCAACAACATCTTTATTATTATTATCAATATTATTATCGTTATTATTTTAGACTTTTTTTTGTTAAATCAACTATCAACAATCCACTAGTTATACGACTGATCTGACGTGATTAAATTGAGGGATAAATTTATTTTAAATTGTAATAAGTACTCTTGTTATTTTGTACTTTAAAAAGTGATTTTTCCATAGGTTGGAAATTAAAAAATAAAATTTTGGATAATAGTAAGGAACCTTAAAATTAAATGCAGCAAATCTAATAAAAAGTGATATTGCATTTTGTGTTCTTGTGAGTTTCTCATTAGTAAATTATTGAGAAAAAATTAATTGTAGTAAAAGAGAAAGAAGTACTAAAAAAAGAAAACGTCTAATAATAAAAGGCAAAAGAAAAATAATTAAAAATTCGTATAAATCTTATTGTTTCGTGTCAAATGCATGGTTCGAAAATCGTTGAAATACCCCTGGTAGTCTAACAATTGATTTGAAATAATTTTGAAAATTTATGAAACGATTTTCGATCCACACACATAGAATTTTTAATCGCATTCCTAACGAAAATTCCAAAAAAGAATCAATAGTGAAGAAATAACTGAATAATCAGATAGAAAATAAATGGATAAATCGGTAAATAATATTAATTCGAAAGAAATTAGAAACTAAAAAATAATTCATATAAATTATAGATAGATGTACATTCTAAAAGGGGGGCAGCCCACAATATAGTTAGTTACCTTTGAGAGATCTTTTCCGAAACACCCCTGGACACGCGCGTGAAATATCAATAATCAGCGGATTAGTTGCAATTTTACAGGACAGACAATGTGACGTCATTATGACGTTATTTAGAGACATAATTGGTTAGTAAATAACAAGAGAAACACAAAAAAAAAATCAAAGCTTGACCAAAATAAAAATGATCGAAGAACAAATCACTGTGATAACACTGACAGTGACGACGTCATAATGACGTCAAATTATCAAAGACAATAATCAGGCTGGCAAACTTAAATGTTGTACGGTCGTCCACTTGAAAGCGCACGCCAAAAGCTCCGATTTTCGGTTGAAATTCGATACACTTCCACAAATAATTTTCGCTAAGATCCACTTTTTCTAATTGAATATTTTGATGATATTCTTAAAATTGTTTAAAGCACCAACTTATTGGTAACTGCATTTAAAATGTTGATGTTCATTTGAATGAATCGCCGATTCCGAACAAATCTTGATCTTAATCTTAATCTAGATAATATAGCAAAGATACACTAACTGCAATATAATCGGTAACAACTGGACAAGTATTCTGTAACTATAAGTAAAAAGTTATCGTCATTGAAATAAGAAGTCTACTTATAGAGTAGAGAATCGGTTTGGTCATGATAACTTTTTATCTATAACTGCAGAACACCATTCACTAAACATTATAATACTGTTACAATTAGGATTAAGATTGAGACTTCATTAGAATCGCATCTATGTAATACTTTCCAAGATTTTATATATCTAAGCATATTATACATGCCTTTATTATTCTAATCTAATCATCAAGTTTACTTACAAGAGTTTTTATATATTTCTAAGAAAAAAATCTACTACGGTCTATAAATCTACATTAGAACTATCGTAAAACATAAGCTTGCCAACCCCTTAAAACAAAATTGTTTAATTCAAATGAAAAAAGAATAGAAAAAGTAACATTTTACAAAAACAAAACCAAAAATAATGATAAGAGTTACAATAGGCAACAATACAACAATAACACATCATTGTTCGATTGAGGAAGAAAATTAACAAAATCAGAAGAAAACTACAATTTTTGTTAAAAACACTAAATTAACCAGAAAAAATCTAGATAGGGATAAAGGTAACAAAACTTCCACAGGATGGTTTATTGTTGTTAAGTCATAACCACCCTTTTGAGGCTATTTCGAGTTTCTTTTACAACAAAAAAGTCTTATAACTACGAATAAAACTAGGACACGTTACCTGTAATGGAGCAAAGTAGACGTAACGTTGGCGCCGAACCCGAATACTGATTGATCATCCCTTGTGAATGCGCCCTAGGAGCTGGCATACTTAATGTTATCGCTTTATGGAATTTCCGTCGTCTTGGTTCAACTGTAACTACCGGCGATACGGCAACACCATGGCCCAAAAGTTTCGCTGTTAATTCCGGATCGATCGGTTGTGCCTGGGGAGATTTTTACGAGAAAATTCGGTAAAATTTCGGTAATCTCTTTGGTGTTGGTTCGTGTATGAAGATGTGTGGTGTGTGTTGAAGAAAAGCAAAGCGCACTTACCTTAATTAACACACAAAATGCTTCGATCGTGAAAGGATGGAAGGAAAGGTGAGATGCAACAAAGCAAGGTCCGACAGCCAAAAAAACAAACAGAACACAAACAAGTGCATAACAATAAATCAAATGAGGAGTGCTGTTAGTTTTATCGAATGAAGCAGTTGAGCCGAGAGCCCAATAAGGGAGCAAATACCCATTTTTGATTCTCTACGAAAATAATTGTAAATGAACTCGAACCGTGCTTTGTTTTCAATGGAACTTGTTAATAAATTTTTGAACACACGCTTAATTGTGCCCAAAAATTCTCAATTTTGTGACGATCAAAAAATCAAAAAGAAAAAACAATTTCAATTTGTTAGTTCAACTCAACTTTATTGGGCACTCACAACACACTGTATACAAGGTGTTCATTTTCAACGAATGAGGGCAGAGAAATCTCCAGAGGGGTTAATTCAAATACAACACATTCAATCAGAACGAAAACAAGCAAAATAAATTAAATCAATGATAGATTTGAGAGATAATTCATTAAATTGTGAGACTTGCAAGTATGATTTTGCACAATCAATAAACGCAAAAATTTTCGAATAATTTGCAAATTCTAACAGAAAACAACAAATTTTTACGTCCATTAATTATGCAAAATTCTAATAATTTGTTAGTGCTTCTTTTTTAATTTTAAATTAATACAATTTTTAATTACAAAAGCTTAATTGGAAGCTATAAGTTATTTCAAGCGTTTGATAGCGAGCTTGTTTCTGAAAAGCCGCGATAATTGAGAAATATCTTATATTTTCCCAAAAAATTACGAAAATTCACTACTTTTAGAAATATTATCGAAGGTAATTTAACGCCCTGTATACTTTCTATAGACTAATTTTATTGGCACGGTCAATTTCAAATTTCTTTTATTCTGTTAGTCGACTCAACAGGCCAGAAATTTCGTTAAAAAAATATGCAAAATAATTTCGTTTTTTCTAATTGAACCGTTGTTAGACATTAGGCCATTTTTAAAGTAATAATAAATTAAATAGACCTAAATTATTTACAATTTTCTCTATTATAATACAATTTTTTTGGTTTGAAAAAATAGAAAATTTAGAATTTTGATTGTATGACCTAAATTTGCAAAATTTTGATTCTCTTTGGAATTAATTAATTAATAAACAAAAAATTTCACCAAATTAATGACCACCGTTTCTTTTTCGGGATATGATTGACCGTAATTTTACGTAATTTTTCCATAGGTACGCCTTTACGCGGCTTGAAAAGGTTTACCTGCAGTCCGACTTTAATCTTCTTCGTCAGTGCCCCTTGTGGGAATACGGCTTGTACTTGTGGTACGACAGTACTAGACACCATACCGCCTTCAGGCCCAATTGCATGGACCTCTTGACGGATCCGTGACACGACAGCGAAATATTGTGGAAAGTCTTGAGTGACGATACGAGTAATGCGGCCGGACGATACGTCCTCCAATTGATTCAAATCTAGAACAATTCAAATTTCGAAATTAGGCACTAGAAAGGAGTGAAAACTAAGAAAAATTGAACAAATATTCACCTTCAGCCTCGAAACTGTCATGCAGAACTTCATTGAGAACCTCTTCGGTAGCATCAACTGTGTGTTCTTTCCATGATTCCCCATTATCAGATCGTAAGATAACAATTTCACGTTCTTTGCCACGCAAGGCAGCAAAATGTGGTACTTCAATAATCACCGGTCTATATCGAAACATGAAATTTTATTACGCTCTGTAGTAATGAATCAATTTGTAGTTACCCTAAGAATTTAGCTCCAACAGGACCTAACTCAAGAATACGGCTTGCTAAAGCTTCACCCTCCATCAACGGTGGTGGATGGGGTGTTCTCTGCGGGCGGACATAACGGCATGTAATCCTTGTTGGACTGGAAGCACATCTTGGCGGTACAATAACACGAACACCCGAATGGCGACAGCCGCGCATTGCTCCACCACGAGCGTCCACCAAAAACGATACCAAGAAACTAAACGAAAATCATCGCATTAGAAATTTTATGCAATTTAACGTTATCAATATTCAAACAACATTGAAATGGTAAGAGTGATAAAACTCACTTTTTCCAATGGAGTTTTCTGCAGCAATCCAATTAGAACAAATACAAAAATTTAAATTGTAACGCTCAAGATTTTGTTGAAAGCAGAAAAACAAAACTTACCCTATATTGATGGGATGTCGGTCGATATCGACATTATCAGGCGTATATTTTTTGATGTATTCGATATAATTCTGTTGGATATGTTCTGGACTGATGCTATCTTCGATGTTCTGTGGTGGTAGTTCATTTGCACTCATCACCATCTTATTAGAATCGATACGTTCATCTCGAGTAACGTCAATTGGCAACGAATCATCTCCGAGACTCTTCATTTCATCTGCTGTTAAATATCGATAAGTTTGATCGGCTAGTACAGTGTCTTCTCCTGGAACAAATAAGAAGAATTGCTCAAATTCACACGTAAAGCAAGCGAAAAAAATCTAAATTATTGTGTTAGAATTGGTTAATTATTTTAATAAAAACTAGCGTGTTACCTGGATTTAATTACAAAATAAGAAAACTAAATGAAACTCAATAATAAAAGAAAAATTTTGTGTATAGTGTTGATTTGCATAAAATTTCTGTTAAAGTTAGAATGAATTAGCAGGACTTACTGGTGAGTAAAGTTGTACCATTGAAATATGGAAGGTACACATGTCGTTGATGAAGAGCCGTAACGAATCCCTCCAGTATCTCCCCTAGTTTCACGATAAAATCAAATTCGGGATAATAGAATTTTAATTATTCGTTTTTAAACTCAAATTCGAACAGTAGTAAGCAAAATGCATTTCGATTTTTTCTGGCAAAGTTGCTTCAAATTAGATCTTGGGGGAGGATCTTCTAAAATAACCCCTAAATGAGTTCAGAGCTACTCTCAATTTGAGACACGCTCGCTCTAAATTCTAGTTGTTGTCAATTTTCGATTATTGTGAAATGTAATTAAAGTGACAAGCATGCAAAAATGTTTCGATTAACTAAGCTAACGCTAAATCCATGCTGTATTTTGTACAAATGCTATTTTCTCGTTTAATCAAATAGTACTTGTACAGATTTTAAGTTTGATAAAATCCTCTTACCACCCTCTTCTTCCGAATCGGACATGAAAGTTTCCTGCATAGCCTCAGGTGCTACCACACGGTATTTCTCGTCAGCACTCGTTGTAATTGGCGATTTTGGTTCTGTTACAGCTTTCAAAGTATCAATAACTGTAATATAGCCCAATCTTTCAGCTATATGCAATGGAGTTTGGCCGTTCTGCAATTAAAATCTATTAAAACGAAAATTCAACAAAGAATTTCAAAAATTACATTTGTAACAGCATTCGGCTGTGCTGAATGTTCTAATAATACATTAACAATATTGGTATGTCCTTGTTGAGCTGCTTGATGCAACGGCGTATAACCCAAAGAAGTGGCAGCTTTAACATCAGCTCCATTCCGTAATAAAAATCGCACCATATTGATTTGACCATAATGACAGGCTATATGTAGTGGAGTATAACCGTTTTTCGTTGCAGCATCAACTTCAGCATGGTTCTTAACTAAAACTTCAGCTACTGCAACTTTATCTTCTTGAGCACATAGATGCAATGGTGTTAGACCATTTTTAGCTTTATGATTAACATCGGCTTGATGTTCTATCAAAAGTTCGCTCATATCGGAATGTCCTTCTTGAGCACTGAGATGTAATGGTGTAAAACCGGCTTTACTTTCAGCATTCGGTTTAGCACCGTATTCTAATAGCGTATTTGCTATATCCATTTGATTCTTCTTTGCTGCGATATGTAATGGTGTATGTCCATTTTTAGCGATAGCATAAGGTGATGCACCTTTTTCTAGTAGTAGAAGTGCAACATTTTGATGGTCATAGTGTGAAGCAACATGTAACGGTGTCACGCCATTTTTACCTTGAGCATCAACAGGTGCCTCTTTTTGTAATAATAATTTTGCCACCTTCAAATGTCCGTATTTTGCTGCTAAATGTAACGGTGTGAAACCTTTCTTTGTGGTGGCATTTAACGAAGCACCATTATCAATCAAAACAGCTGCAACTTCATCTTGGCCTTCCTTTGCAGCAATATGTAGAGCCGTATACATATCTTTGGTTGTGTTATCAACTTTAGCACCATGCTGTAGAAGTAACATAACTATATCAACATTGCCTAAACGTGAAGCTATATGGAGTGGTGTTTGCTGTTCTCTAGCTCGGGCATCTACTTGAGCACCATTACGAAGAAGTATTCTTATAATATCAGTTTGATTAGCTCTTGCTGCTAGATGTAGAGGAGTTTCACCTCGTACTGTTGGTGAATCCGGATTGGCATCATGTTGTAGTAAATAGATCACAATATTCATACAACCCATAAAACTAGCTACATGCAACGGTGTCAAGCCGCTTTCTGTAGTAGCTCCTATACCTGTAGAATTATGTATTAGTAAAATTATAGATTTCAATGAAATATTTTTGCTTACTTGCTCCATGTTTGAGGAGTAGCTCGACCACTTTAATACGATTTTTCTTGCAGGCTATGTGTAGTGGTGTGAAACCATTTAAAGCTCTTGCATTTGCATCAGCTTGTCGGTCCAAAAGTAATTTAGCAACTCGTACATGGCCACAATGAGCGGCTACATGTAGTGCTGTTAGATAGTCAACGGTAACTTCATCGACTGGAGCCCGATGATAGAGGAGTATCCTAGCGGCATCTACATGGTCGCCTTGTGCCGCCATGTGAAGCGGTGCCAAACCGTTCTAGGGAAAATTAAAAAATAAATTTTGCTATAAAGTCACAAATATCATGCTTACTTTAGTTTTAGAACTGATGGGGGCTCCTTTTTCTAAAAGCATATCAACAACTTGTTCATGTCCACTTCGAGCGGCACAATGTAACGGTGTTAAACCATCTCGTGTTTTCGATTCGATATTTGCACCTTTATCTAATAATACAGTTACCATATTGTTTTTGCCCCATTTAGCGGCCACATGAAGCGGTGTAATATTGTGTTTAGCTGCATAATTAACATCGGCACCTTTCTGTATTAAAAGATTAGCTATCGATTGGTTGCCATAATGTGAAGCTATATGTAATGGTGTAAAGCCTGATTTGGAAGTTACATCCGGATTATGTTCATTTTCCAATAATAATTTAGCAGCTTTGACATCATCTTTCTTTGCAGCTATATGAAGGGCTGGCAATCGAACTTTACCTCTTGTGTCATTCTCCAATAAAACCGTAACTACCTATTGAAGAACGAATGGTTGGATAAATTGTTTTAAAGTATGGATTGTAGATAAAACCTTATCATGGCCTTGTTGCATTGCTACCGCTAAAGGTGTAAAACCATCCTCTGTTGATAGACTTTGATTGGCACCATTGGCAAGCAAATATTTGACAACATTATCGTGATTCTCCTGTGCTGCCATATATAACGGTGTAAAACCATTTTGGCTTTGTACATTAACTGATGCACCATGATTTACTAAAAGTCTTACAACTTCCTCTTGTCCGGCTAATGAGGCTATGTGTAGAGCTGTATTGCCTTTTTTCGTGGCTGCATCAACAACAGCACCGCGTTTTAATAATTCTTTCACTATCTCCACATGGCCATCTTTTGATGCCAAATGGAGAGCATTAAGACCGTTCTATAATCGAATAACGGTTAATAGAGGCTCATTTTGGGTAGTTTTACGAATACTTACAGCATTGCTAGTGTTGATATCGATATTTGATTTGAGATATTCGAGTACTTTGTCTAATTGTCCATTGCGTGCGGCGCGTAGGAATGCGGTATTACCGTCAGTCTGTGGGAGATAATTAATAAATTAATTAACAGTTTAAAATACTACAAGGTCTACTGAAGCAGTATTTGTTTATATATTTATTATAACAAATTGATTTTAAAAATAATTCGTTAGAACGGATCAAAATCAAAATAACTCGCACATTGGTGAATATTTAAACCGCTCATGAATCACACAAATTACATGCACCCTCCGATATTAGAGCGTGTCAGGGTTTGTTATTGCACCCCACGACTGCACACACTTTACAGTCTACCCTTCTAAACAATTCTTTTCCGTGATTATCGATTGAATCAGGTGGCAACAGGGCGATCGGTTGTAATTATAGAATTATTCCAATACAACTGCGTCAACTGAATTAGATTTATTTTCAAAATATATTATGAAATACTAATTTCCCCCGCTTTCCCTTAAAAATATGTTTGTTTGTTTTACTTTCTTTCCGATAAAATTCTTTAATTATTTTTCTGTTTTAGAGCAACAATATTGAAAACACTTTGGCACGGTGCCAGACGCGCGGGCGTTACTTCAACTCACCATTCGTAAAAATCTAAGGCAAGAGGTCATTTTCAAAAAATAAATACCATCGTTCCCATATTATTCATTTCTCTAAATTCACACACAACTCTCGATTCGATTCGAAAAAACAACACGTGCAAATTGAATACATTTCGATTTTTGTTGATATTTATTAAAACTAATCAGTCTTGGATTCGTGTATTGAAAATTTCACAAATTTTTTGAAATTATACGAAATATGCCAGTAAAAGCCGACCCGGTACAAATGGTGGTGGTGGTTAATGTTGAAGGGTGAGGGTGGCGGCGACGCCTCGTGACGTCACCGGTCAATACGTGTATCGCGGCGGCGCATCCCGACGCACCCTCTAACAAAAAAATAAGATGTTACAAAATCACCCTCTTGGACACATGTTACAACTAAAAATACATTTTTGTTTAATTAGCTAATTATAAGGGTATATTTATCAAATTCTATCTATTTTAATTTTTTTGAAAGCACCATTGCATGTTAGATTCTCGAAGTGATATATCAAAATTACATCAGGTGGTTCTATCGATTCGAATTTAGGGGATGTATTAACAAATTATAAAATATTAATTTTTGATAAAATCCATACCTGTCCGTTTTCGGTGACCATTTTTATCACCGAAAATCAAACAACTCCCCTGACACAATTCCGGTGTAACCTAATCAGGTATCCAAGATCCTTCAAAATCGCCTCCAATTTGAGCAAAAATTCGAAAATCACCCTTATCTAAATGGTTGAACCGCACAAATGCACACATTTATTTATTATTATTTTTGTTCAATCAAATAAATTCAAATAATTTAGTGCTAACAATATCACCATTGCTGCAACACCACTGCTGGCACCGGAATATAAACCAATGGCACGGAGCAACCCCAATATCGACCGGAAAGAAGTTTTGATAGTATAGTATATATATGTATAATACAGTCCTGCCCCACTAGGGTAACAATGATGACGACAAGTGCACACTCAACCCTATAGAAATTCCACCACCAAACAATTAAAATAAAGGGACAGTTGACTGTGAAAAAAATATATACAGAGGGTAGACTAATGATGACTCAATTGTAACCAGCCACCTTTCTAATGATGATAAAATTCGATTTAACGAGATCAGATGACTGCAAAACTGTTGCTGGTTCAGCAATAATGCCTTGCGCAATCGGCTGAAAGATTACAATTCTAATCAATTCTTTAAACTCGAATCTCTTAAGAATAGAAACATGTTAAATATTTATAGGTAAAGTTTCGTTCAATTAGAAACCGGTGTTGTACAGTGTTGCTTTTATAGTTTAGAAACTTCTGCAATTCGTTGGGTAAGAGGCTGGAAATTTATAACGACAGACTCAAAGTCTGGATAGCTTTCCGAATCAATTCAATTGAAAACGTCGAGTTTCTGTCACGTTAGGCTTACAATTAACGTTGGCATTAGAAGGATTTATAAAATTCAAGTGTTAAAAAATCTGTTTCAATCGAATTAATAATGCAAAAGTGTCACGTTTGAGTTCATCATGATGACACTAAATTCTGTATCAAATACGTCAGTACTCGGAAATACTTCTATTACCTCACTTGTTAACGAAATTTGATGAATTCTATAGGTGTTGAATCACATTACGCCTGCTATTTTAAGATAAATTATTGTTTTAATTGTATACAGGAAGGTCCAATTTGATTTTTTTAGTTCGTATAATTCCTCTAATTATGAAACAATTTAAAAAATATTTTTGGGAATTGTAGGGTACTTCGCAGGTAACATTTTAGCAAAATTAGAACTCTATAGCGCATTAGAAAATGACCAATTTATTAACCGCTACTTTCATTATTTTTTCGTGATACTACCTAAGTTTTTTAATTTTTTAAATCTTCGATAATACTTTGAAGCAGTTTTTTCCCAATTCCTCCCATCATCTAATGCTATAAACAATCGCACTATATCAAGAGAAAAACAGTAAACATCTGCTTGATTCATTCTAGATCTCTGAGCGGAAATTTTCCCGTTTTTCCAAGATACAGTGATGAAAAACCTAATTCAAAAGAATTTTCCAGTCATTCTTGATAGTTGTCCGAGCGTACTCGATTGGTGGAAATCGCAACATTACGAAATTGAAGAGGTGTTCCACCTATTTCTCAATAAATTACAATGCGCCTCAAATCATCCAAAAGAACAATAATTATCCCTCTGTCCCCACTATGTTATAAGATTCCAGCCCTTACAATTGAGTAGTGTTAATTTACTAATCGAAGAATCGACTCGCTTATTAATTTCTCTTCCCAAAAACAAATCGATTCTATTCCACTAACACCTAGATGCAGTGGGAATTTCATTTAGTTACAAAACTAACGATCATTATTCAAGTTGAGATGGTTACAAGTGAAACTGAATTACCTTGACAATGAATTATTATAGAAGATTATTAAATTCTATTAAGATTAATGAACGCAGATTACTGCAAATATCAAAACTAACTGTTAATTAATCAATTTTGTACAATTGAATGTGCTTAGTTATTATACGAAAACAATAAATTGGCATTTAGCCACAAGAAATAATAAACAAATAATTTCATATGGTTGTTTATTTAATTATAACTAAATGGAATACGTTATTGACTATAATTTATAGAAATGGGAACATTCCAGAAAACTAAATGAATCGAATTCTTTGTCAATTAATTTTCGCATGGAATTAAAGTCGTTTTCATTGATTGTTTTTTCTTTTTAGTTCTGCTGCAATGAAATTGTTGATTCGATTAAGCAATTAAAACGCTTCCGATTGAAAGAATGCATTTACTTAGCACAACTGCGATACGTGTCACGTTTTTAAATTTCCACATCATTGGCAATCGGCCAAGACTTATACGAAAATCAACATACAAGTGTCATATCTAAATATATTTTTAATGTTGGACTTTTATTATATGAAATTAAACTATTAAAATTATGTTCCGAGTTTTAATAAAGAGTGATTAGAATAAATTATTAAACTAGAACTAGAGCCATAATCTACTGTTATAATGAGATATTTTGTATATTATGTAAATTTATTTTGATTAAAATTTAAATAAAGTGCAAGCTGAAATTTCAGCCATCAGCGTTATGTAACAGATTTTAAATCTAAAAATTCTAAGAAGATATTGAATTAGGCAATATTTGGATAACTACTTCTAAAAATGAAACTGAAGCAAAATAATTCTTGTTAGATTCTAACATTCTATCAGTTATCATTCAGCCCATTAAGTATAAGGAAATATATTGTTTGGCTCATCAATCATTTCAGACTCACGGGAAATAGCTGAAGACGATGATAAATCTCTCATCTAAACTAAATTGAAATTTATCATGAAATAGTAGATTCGAAAATTTTCCTTGAAACTTATAAATAAGAAATACGAGTTTGGTAGATTGAAATCGATATGTGGTTGTAGTTTAATGTAAACTGTCTGAAAAATATCGAATATCCAAAGAGATGGAAATTTTCAAGTGAGTTTTCCAAACAAAAATCCGTCGAGGAAGCCTGCAGCGTATCAAACTTTAATACTCTGTGTCGAGCTTTGATAAAAGAGCCATTGACTATGAAAATCTCTCGTCTAAAATAGACTTCTTTTGATCAAAAAAATGCTAATAACCGTACAATTTCCAACAATGTTTTGAATCGATAAGCGTCACTTATCGAATAAAATACAAAATGAATTACTTCCGTCATTTACAAATCCGATTTGTTTATAAAAGTGTGCAGGTTTCGAACCGATTAGACGATTTAAATAGCCAGAATCCTGAAATACGCACATCAACACATATTGTTTAAAAATTTCCGTCTGTATATCGAAATTCCCCAAATTGTTTCATATTTAGGTCACCGATTCGATAATTTTTCAGTGCTCAATAACAAGATAAACCGACGAAAATTGAACGTATATTTTATGGGAAATTAATGATTAAATCTAATTATAGCGCACATCAATACTTGAATCAAAATAGTTTCAATCGTGACCGACATCGAGAAAAACTACTACTAAAACAATCTGAACAATAAATAACGGGTAAAATTTCACATTACCCCAATATCAATAGTTATAGTTGGTGGAGATTTCGTTTGAATTACTTGCGACATTCTGTTTTGTTGATTCGATTTTAGAAATAATTCACATAATCACTTAAACAATAGATTATTTGTGCACACAATATTGAAGATTCCTTAATTATAAATTGTACAAAAAAGTTGAATAAAATATAAATTTCGCCGATTCTCCCTTGTGGATTTATTTTAATCAAAACGGACGCTACAACTACGCTAAGAAACGAGCAACGTTAAACTGGCGAAAAGTCCAAGTTGAATAAATATATTTTTAGCAGTGTTTAAATCCATCTATTTTCTACACTATGCGGTGTATATGTTTAGGAAACGTATAAAGCAACTGACATCATATCTAGACATAGAATTATAATAGTTTTGATGGACTGGATTCCATTAAATTATAAATGAACTAGGTAGAAGCTGTTTAAATGAATTGAGATTCCGTAAAATTACTTACAGTAACTGGACTTTTATTTGTATCATTGATTGCAGAAATATTATCCATAATATTTCAACAACAATTTCTATTTCCCAACACTTCTATTTAGAATCAAAACCATTTTTAAAGTTTCTTATATTGTTTAAACTAGAGGAATGTTATCCTTTGACCGATTACAACTGAATATCCTGTTTGTATTGTCCGTTGCCGAAAGATCAACGACGGATTCGGCCGCAATGCGTCATAGAGACGTTTTTCGGCAATTTTATTTAACCGTCGAAGGGTTTCTGTTGGTTCAATATAAGTAGAAGCTCCGCCTCAACACTGCTCAAGGGCACTTTTTGGAACACTTGCCAATTGACAAAATTCAATCGATAAAGACATACGACCAGCCAACCGAATCAAATCATATGTTGTTGTTTCTGGTAGCTCTATCGATTTCGGCAGTTTTTCAAATCAAAAACAATTCAACTATTCTCGAATATACAAAATCGATTTGAGTTGTAAAAAACGCTGCGATATTACCGCATTCATGCATGAAACGCTGCAGTATAACAAAAATGCAAATTACAGCCTTTTCATGCCGTTAAAATTGCTCCTATACTACTTAAATTTATATTAAAAGCCTGTATAATAAAAATTGTAATATTTCCTTAAGTTGTGAATAAAATTTTTTCATTGACGTAATCGCATGTAAATAAAACAGAATCATCTCGGTCTTGGCTAATGTCTACAATGTTTGGCAGGCGTCTCGGCGCCATAGTGTATTGATCGTTACAGATGCCGGCATCGCGACGGCATAACGCCTAAACTGGCGCCACCCCATCTCCGTTAACTGCATGTATTTTGATAATAAAACAGGCAGCTGTAACTACAATACTGAATAAACGAGAATATTGCAAAAATGGTGGATGCGCCGGGTGAATTAAAACTTACATTTTTATTGTCGACTGATGTTCCATGTAAATCTATAAATTGTGGCGGTATCGGCCTTATTGTCTCCTCATAACATTTATAGGGTGATTTATCATCTTTTTCTCGATTTCTCTTATATTTATCGCCAGTATCGTAAATAACACCATGCCCATGATAATCTCGATGTATCCCTTGCGAATCGATGAAATGCAATTGGAACGAATGGGACACACCATGCGAATCAACATACGATCCACCATCACGTTGCTTATCACTACTACCCTCACCACCATTATCACTATCAGGACAACTACCACCGTTTCCGATATGGTCGCGATGGGTGGGCGGCAATACCGGGAATTCTCTCGGATGTCCCTGATGCAATTGTACGTCTTTGTAATGACCTTCTAATGTTTGTTCATGGTGTGCATGATGTTCTTTATGGTGGTCTTTATGATGGTCTTTACCATGGTGGTCTTTATGGTCTTTAGCATGATGATGGTGGTGTTCTTTGTGGGAATCTTTCAGGTGATGCGGTACATGATGATGGGAGGCTTCAACTAATGTCGGTTGTATATGGGTGACAAATTGAGCCATTTTTTTTTTAAATCTATGTCTTTACGAAATTATTACACATTTTTAAATTGTTTAAAAACACAAACAATAACAAACGTTAATGCACTCTGTGACGCCCTTAATGTCGACGTCCTGACGACGCAGTTTCACAACTGTTTATGTGTGCGTGTAACCGATGCGAACCGAAAAAATTCCATACGAACCTATTAGCAAGGAATCTGGATGAAAACTCTCTGGACCAAACACAGTGCGTCCACATTTATACATTTATTACGTATAAATATACATATGTATGCGTCTCTATGTGTGTGTGCGTATTATATTATCACTAAACAGTATAGTACGCTGTTGATGTCGCGACGGCACCGGAACAAAGTATTGAGATCAGTTGGGATGAATTTCCCGCTTTTGGGCTTGATCAATACCGGCTACCGTGTTGATCAAAACTTGCTGAAAGGCAGTTTCGAGTCCAAGGAGATTACGAGAAGAAAATACGGGAATCCTGTAGCGTTTTGGACCAAAAATCTGCCATTATCCTTTAACAATTAGTAAGTGTAAACTATCAAAGTTGGGAATTAATTTATGAAAAAGTACGTTTAATTTGATTTCCTGATAAATTCAACATAATTAAAAATACTTGTTATGAACAAAATTCGATCTAGAAAAATTGAAACGTGATGATAGTTAAATAATTCATATTACAAATGAGAAATCGTTACAAACGGTGTGAACTGTAATCAATACTTAAAAGCAATAAATTTCCCCCTATTGTCAATGTCGATATTATTGAATATTATTGTTATTAGTATTTTGGTGTAACTAATCTAAACATTTTAGTTGACATTGTGATACAATATATACACCTGTGTGCAAGTGTTATCTTATCAACGATATATGTATATAGTAATATACGATTTTTATAATAAAGTAGCAGTCTTCTAATACATTTGTGTACTTTTAGATCGTTTAATAAAAAAAACTTAAACCTTTACATTTAAAAATGTGTTACCTCCAAAGCAAGCAAAAAGATGAACATTGACACGTGTAAAATGATAATTTAAACAATTCTTATATTTTTATTATAAGTTTTGTAAGTAAAGTTTGATTTAATTGGATAAAATCTATAATATAATAGAATCATCAAGCAAACTGTTGTGATTTCGCAAAATCTGATTTTATGCCATTATATAATTTTCCTTACTGATAAATGCCATGTTGTTTATTTCAATAGCCGACATATTTCATCGATTATCTAATGCTTGAGATGGATTTATGGAGAAAATTGACAGATTTAGAACTTCAACATCCCCAACTATTCAACTTCCAAATTTTCTTTAGAAACGACAATTTTTACGTCATTATATAATTACATTCTATTCAAAAATATAGAATCACAGGTTCAAGTTTGTTATTTACATCTTTCTAAAATGTATTCCATATAAAACACTAGAAATTTGAACAAATGTACTTGAATTGTACATAATTTAAATTAATTTTGGTAAATGTTTGGCTATTAAAATTTTTACTTAAATTGAAATTTTGAACTTCAATTTGAAGTTAATAATGCAGAGTTGCCTGATGATAAACTGGCCGTAACTGCAATCGGATTATTTAACTCAAGAGCTGGACTCTAAATTTGTACAAAAAAATTTGGCGTGCACCCAAAACAATAAATGAATTTACTTAGTTTACTATTTTTCTTGTGCCAGACTATACGCGAAATTTCATTAATACCGATGAAAAATAGGACAGGTACAACAACCTTTCCGAACTGTAATTTGTATTGTTTACAATCAAATAACTTCCAATCTAAATCTTCAATTTCGATGATTTATTGTGCAAGTTAACGAGTTTCAGATGGAAATTTCCAAAACAATGTCGTCTTCAGCAAGTTCATCGTCAACGAAATCTCGTCGACACAGTCACGAACCGCACACTTTAACAGAAATGCCGACGAATTTCCGTCACACCCAATCCCAGCATTATGCTAGGAAAATAAGGAAAGTCCATGCAAAAGAACCGCCAATTTTCGAAATGGAAGATACGGTGGCACTTGACAGCCAACAAATCCGAATTTCCATTACAAATACCGATGAAATATCGGCGAATCGAGACAGATCCTCCAGACACAGTCATACTTACGACAATATCGGCTTCGAAACGGATCTTGGAGGAATATCGAGAACTAGTAGTGCAGCGAACAGTATTCGGTCATCTGTACGAAATCCTAGTCTGCAAAGTTTAAGGTAAATATCGGTCGAAACCGATCAAATTTCAAGTTGTCCGAATTATTTCAGTACAATAAAGGAACAATATTGGTGTTGTTCGCAACGATCTCCATGCGAAAGGATTCTGTTCGCTACAGTCGGCGTTTTAGTCTTTATTATCCTCATATTGGCGACAACTGTGGGCATTTTAGCCGTCTGTAGAAGCTAACAATACGTTTGTAACATTAGATATAAATGAGAAAATTAATGACAATTTTTGTGATATACAATCAATTCGATAAAAGATACTTGTCAAAAAATCGATCTGTTTTTATTCCCTTGCTGTCACATTGAAGTTAATTGAATTTGAATTTTGTTGAGGAAAATTATTGTACGAAAATAAATATAAGCATATAAACAAATAGGGGCGAATAATGTTCAAGAATATACGATGGTTATTGAACAATGTCGAGTTGGGAGAATCTACATTCAGAAATTCTAGTTTATATTTACCAATATTTATCGCGACGAGATCGTTTGGCTTGTTCATTGGTGAATTATCATTGGAAAATCAGTTTAGATCATCCATCATTATGGAAAACCATGTTAATATGTATTGATATTGATTTTTACGGTTAATTAAAGGTATTCAATATTCTATCTGAACAATAAATTAAATTAAATACATCATAGATACTAGTACGATATTACTGATAAGAGACTACAATAGACATTTGAAAAATTTATCATTTGGTTGGACGTCTGCTTATCTACAATACGATGGGTTGTATCTTACGAAAAAAGCTGTCCGATTTCTATTGATTTTACACGATAGTTACGTACAAATACAACATTTGAAATTGTTCAATTGGCCGAATGGTTTCTATAAAATCAACTATCATTTAACTCGATTTCTAAGGTATAACAATTTGAAAACAAAGACTATCCGTTTTAAAATTGCAACTTTTCAGCATTCAATTCAATTTGAAGAAAATCACATTGCAGAACATAAATTTGGTGTCGATGAATTTTCGGAAAATCCTACCGACATTTGTTAATTCAAAAAACACACTGATCTGCTTCGATCTAATCACAGCTTTCCATTATCGCAATTCAACAAAACTCATCTATTTCCAAAGTTGCGTCGAACAGATGATCTATTTGCGAACGTTATGTTTAGATTACGTTGTTTTATCATCGAATTTAATGGATGCATTGATGATTAGCAAAAATGAATGTCTCGAAAATCTTGATGTCTACATCCAACAGCCGTCCTGGCCGAAACAAATCATCAATAACCAACAATGGAGCAGTTTAAAACGAGCTTATCCTAAAATTAAAGTTTCCTTCATGATAAGTACGATTGCTCTTCCAGACGATTAAAGGTTTTAATCGAACATTTACAGGAGGAAATTGCTACTACCATGAAGAGATTGCGATCTTTTTAAAAAGAACAGTACCGTTAACTTGTTTTTCAATGATCCTATCGAATTTCAAAAACGACTGGAGTAATTTTGCCAAAATATTAACGCTAATAATCAGCAATTATCGCGACACTTTAGGTAATTGTTTTAATCAAAATCCGATTTGTTTAGCTCTTGTATTTTCAGATAATGTTGAAATTTGTGTAAAGACTAATAGTGGAACATTCGATAATATCCTACCGAAATTATTTAAAAAATGTAAAAACTTAAAAACTAAACTTCAATGGTATTATGTGAAATCCCCAAGTCTCATAAAGCTGCTTTCCTGATAAAGTAAACGATAAATTATTAGTGAAAACACTTTTTCCCCATTTCGTTTGTAGGTTGAAATTTTTATGTATTGCAGTAAATAAGAAATTCTAACTGGTACAATTTGATTTAGAAAACTGACCAATTGACTTACAAATAATGATTTAAATAAGTCCAAATTTTACAATAATAACGATAATAACCACAATTTATTTACTAATTTCCATTTAAAACTAATTGGACTCAACAACTTAATTGAACTGTCGCAAATCGGCCACCATCTAGCCCTAAAAACAATTTTATCAGTTTAACAAAAATAAACAAGAGATAATGAGATTAATTATCGAGTAATACCAAAACTAATTCAAATATTTAGTCAACTAAAAGAAAACCAGACTATTCTAAAATTTTCTAGAGTTTCTAATTTGAATTTACCGCCAAAATTATACGTGTTTAGATGACAGATATAGCAGCGCCATCTTGTCAAATTTGGTCAAATTTTTTGACATTTATTACTGTCTATAGTCTGTGATTTGTAAACTGAATCAATTATATGAAATTTTCTCGAAAATCAACTAGATAAAAATTCCAAAATTGTTAATTTCTTACGAGAAAATCCAGGTATTTTTCGTAACTTTTCAATTAGGTTGCATGTATTGAGTGTAAATTTAATAGAAATGTTGTGTAGCAAGTCGTAGGTTATAGACAATTTCAGGTTCGCCAACATAGAAAAAATTCAATCGTCTTTTGTTGTTTTTTTTGAAGCAAGCCTAAAAAATCTAATTAATTCGTTTTAATTATTAATTAATTTAAATATGTACAATTGTGATAATGTTCGGGTAGATGAGAGATTTTCGGAGTGGAATTTTCAAACGCCCTCTTGTGCACCGCTGGATCACCATTGTAATAAATTAAATTGAAAACAAATGGCCATTTAGATGGAAGATCAAAAAAAAAATTGCTATGACGAGATATTTTTATAAACATAGATATTTAATGATTAGAAAAATGTTATCAATAAACAAACAAAACAAAAATTGAATAGATGGCTGCTATCAATTGGTAAGTCAAATTTTTCGTGTTGGTTAATTGATCCTAATTGATCATAATTTCGACTAAATTTGGGGTGCTATTCAGTCTTAATTCTAGTAGTATTGTTCAAGAATCTTGTATAAACAGATTCTTGGTTTCGATTTATTCAGGTATCAGTCGACTAATGGAATTTGTCCGAATCGTGAAGAGCACACGGACAATATGAGTGAGATTGTTGTGCCGCAACATACGAACCAACAGATACCTTTGTATTCGTTAGGCGATGTACAATTGCGTTTTCTTTGTCCGAATGATCTGGACGAAGTTCGATCTTTATGTGAAGAATGGTTTCCAATTGAATATCCCTTCTATTGGTACGAAGAGATAACATCTAGTACTAGGTAATTAAAGAAATAAAATGATAAAATTTAGGTATTTTTATTAGGTCGAATTTAGTAGGTTCTATTCGTTAGCTGCTGTTTACAACCATCAAATAATCGGTTTGATTGTTGCTGAAATTAAACCATATACCCGATTATCCGACGAGAATACCGATACGATATTAGCAAAGAAATTTACAGATCGCTCTGATATTGCCTATATTCTATCATTAGGTGTTTTGAAACAGTATCGTCGTAATGGTATTGCTTCATTATTATTAGATTCTTTAATGAGACATTTAACGACAATTGAACGGAAAAAAGTGAAAGCTGTATTTTTACACGTTTTAACAACAAATTCACCGGCTATACGATTTTACGAAAAAAGAAAGTGAGTATTATTCAACGATCATTTTTATGAAATATAAATTGATAAACTAGATGGCAAATTGGGGTCTTTGTCGATAAATATGGGAACAATACAAGGTTATAACTGTTTTAAAAATAGATATTACATTGTTCTGTACACCCGTTTGATTTATATTGTAATAGTAAATTAATTATAATCACCTTTAATTTGTTTATAAACCTTGTAAAATTCCACTTTAAATCAATTTAATGTCTGCATGATTGTTTTGATTTTAGATTTAGACTACACAGTTTTTTGCCTTATTATTATTCCATTAAAGGTCGTTGTAAAGATGGTTTTTTGTATGTACTTTATATCAATGGGGGCCAACCACCTTGGTCGTTATAATATCCTTTTTTCTACAATTATAAAAACACTGACAATTAAGAATTGTCGATTAATTAACGAAATTTTCAACAAAATTCCCTGGAATTTGAATTTCTATTTATTTATGTATGAAATTAATTAAATTCGATACTAGAAACGGTGTTCTTTTGCAAACGTTGTTATTATTCGAGTCATAACGTATCGTGAGATAAATTGCACTTTTATGGGTCAATTGTCTCCTAAATCGATAGAAATAAGGAGGAATTGTTGGAAATAATGCTTTATTTGGAATTGAAACTTTTCCTCCTACAAAGTGCTAATTATTTTATGAAATTGGCGATAGAAATTCAATTAAATAAATACAAAAATAAAAATGAGATGCCAAATTTCAGGGAATACGAATTTATATTGTTTACAACCGGCTAGTAAGTTGACTGAAATTGTAAACTTTCCGATAATCTCTCGACAAATAGACCAAAATTAGCGGAAATTACTAATAAGTCATGAGAAGTGCTCAATTTTTTAAATATCGTTGGTTTAAATCACATTTTATCGGCAAAATATTTTACAATTTCAGCAAAAATACCAGCGAGTTTGAAACTCTACCACGTTATTTACTTCTGATTCTAGGTTGTTTTTTATTTGATGATTGATTTGTTAAATGCTTCAATATATTGATAGAACAATTTAGCAAAATTAGAACCACGTAGTCCATTTGAAAGTTGAATAAAAACGCTTCTTTTTAACAGTATCGCCATTTTCAAAAGTGATACGTACGTAAAATGATTTAGATATCATCTCAACATTGATGTTTCCGTTTTTCTACTTGTCTTCTGGAATAGATGAATTAATTTGCATATCTATCTTGAATACAATGGAACATGGGAATATTGTGGTTTTCAAGTCATTTTACTTGCTTATTCAGTCGTATTCAATCTTTTGAAGCACCTGTTGTATTCTCTTCAGTTATGCTAAAGATGGAATTGTAAACAGTTGTACTTGAAATATTGTCGATCTTCAAAGTTGTTATAGTAACGAATCGACAGAAAGTTAGAGAATACAACTGGTTATTAGTTTATTTACAAAAATCGCCACTAAACGACCAATTTACAAATGAACTACGAGACTCGCTTTGATAAAATGATCTAGAGCATTGAAATACTTTTCAAATCGGAGTTGTCGTAAATAACGAATTTCGCATTAATTAACACTTAGAAACATCAATTTTCATATAAAAAATACCAATTTCAATTATTTTTAAGGCAGAATTTCGGATTCTTAAACTATACAATCTATAAAAATGATGTAAGTGTTTCGTTTGTGAAATTTGTATCAAATATTACAATTGTTAACGAAAAATGATAATTTCCTTAATGCAATATCCACCGATTATATAAAATTTATGTGTGGTAAATTGATAAGAGGCGGTGGTTTCTTCCCATGGGTGTTATTGAATGTGAACCGTGCTATCAATTGGTTGTGGAATAGTAAATCAACAACTCAACAACATGAAGAACATTGAAAAATCATTTAAATAAATTTCATTGATACTAGTCGATAACAAGGTGATTTCTTTTGATCAATTTGTCATTTTTCTATATTTATTCATTTTTATTATTTTGTATATACGATTATAAATTAGATAGTTTTATCAGACATTATATGGAGAGAACGAGTAATAGTCAAATTCTATTATAATATAAAACAAAAATAAAAAACAAATTTTGTACCTGTTGTCAATTATACTAATGATAAATCAATATCGCTGACACATGATTTTCTTTTTAATTAATTTTATTATGTTTTTAAGAGGCCCTCATTTGTTATTTAAATATATTTATTATTTGTTACAGTTCATATTGTTTTATTGTGTATTATTTCACAAAAACAAAAATTATGATCAATTCAATCGTCTTTCTGAAAAAAATCGTTCACAATTAAACACATTCTCACTAGAACTGCTACCAATAATCGACTCGTCATCACTTTCATTACTATTTTGATGATCATTGTTATATTCAATACTGTTTATAGCCGAGTCCAACTGTAACGAACTGATCCGTTCCATTGTTGCTTGTAAATCGTGATGATCACTGTGTGGTGATTGTCGGCCACTAGTTGGACTTTGTGGCGTATTCGATGGTGTTATCGGTATACCAATATTGTTAGTACTACTAGTACTAATCCGGCCTTCTATTGGTCGTGAATCTGTGTCCGTTAGTGAATCCTCTGTCCGTAATCCAGCTATGCCTTATTTTGTTTATATATAAGTTTGATTGTGATCATTATTTTGTTGGTTTTTTACCTTTTTTGGGTATTGTAGCGAGGTCACGTTTGATTTTGCGTCGTCTAGATGGATCGTTCCGTCGTAATTGTATCATACTTTCTAAATCGATAATATAAAGAAATCCGGCTATTAGTAGTTCACAATTCTTTTCACCTTGTTTATAATAATGTTCCAATTCGCGACTAGTACGTTCATCGTATTGCCACCAACCTAAAAATACAACAATCAATTATCAAATTTCGAATAGTATTGGTATTATTGGGGGAATTTTGGTAAAATATACTTAACGGTTCATTGAAAATAATTTTATTTAAATAAATATAACAAAATACTAAATTAAGAGGTAGTATTTAATGTTTTTGGTATGTAAATTTATCGTAAACCAGCCACCCCTTTCACCGTTAAATTCTCAATTTTATCCCGTCGTATTGAACGTTTCCTAATTGGATTATCTTTACAATATTGACAATTATTAATGAAATCGATAACGTATAGTTTGCCGCAAATTAACACGTCCACTTGGGACAATTCTAATTTAAAAGCTTGTTCAATTTCTTCATTACTACGTTCATCATACCGCCACCAACCTTAAATTTACTTTATTGATTATCAGTGTTAAAAATTCGGTATTTTATCGATTATTATCAAATAGAAAGTTCTAAAAGTTACCGTTTCGGCCTTCGTAGAACCACTGGTAACCATCATCGAAGCCTTCGAACGTATCAGACGTTGAAGGTTTTTGTAATAGAGTTGGTTGTTCTAAGAAATCCCTCGGTATCTCCTGGCGGCACATTGCACATTTTTTGCTCTGATTCGCTATACCCTTCACGCATAGGAAACAGAATATATGACCACAGGGTAACTGGGCCGGATGGACACAAGTTTGTAAACAAACAGCACATTCTAATGTTGTTGTTGTATCATCTAAACAACCAAATAAACCGTTAAAAATCTGAAATTCAGTAATTTATCGATATTTACTTCTATCAATGGAGTCTTTATTGCCCGAATTTGGTGGTTCTCTAAATGGTGCTTCGGCCATTTCAGCGGAATTTCATAAATTCATCATCTGGAACAACAATTTCGAAATCATTCCATTAACTGTCAAATGTTGACAGTTGTGTAACTTGAGACACATCCACGCCAGTGGCGTCGAATCTAAAGTACGTTTAAAACCTATTAAGGCACAGTGATCTTTTACTTTAATTGAATAATGTTGGCAAATAATTCAAAACTTTATACTACTTGGTTGAATTTATCATAATTAAAAGGAATATTAGTTTCAGTGATCAAAATTTTTTTGTATTGTTAAGCTTGTTGGCTACACTCTGTTCATGGTGTCTTAGCTTTGTTCAGCTACTACAAGTATGGCCCACTGCGAAACGAAATAAACCACTCGTGTTTCTTTATTTTATAAAAACACTACGTATCACCTCTACCATTTTTAACAAGCAGATAAGGGTCAGATATCAGTTTTTGTTAAGTTTAAAAACACTGGACTTAAACGTAGTTCTATCAATTTATTACGTTAATTAAACAGGGATAATTTTTGGCTTGTCTAAATTGACTACACCTAAAATAAATTCACGATTGGATTTTTATGTTCGTATTTATACAATTACTATGAAATGCAATAATAATGATGATGATGATGATGATGATAACAAGAATTTCCACCATTAAATTCAATATTTTTTTGTTTACATCCATTGATAAATTATGGAATAACAAAAAAAAGAAATTGAGTTACAAATTTATTTGATTATAATTAATTAATTAATAATAATAATAATCACAAAAATTACGATTAGAATAACATTAATAATGAAGTAAAACCTGCACAAATTAACAGCAACACATCCTATTGCAAAAATTTATTATAAACAAAATTAATTACATTAGCAAGTACAGCTCTATTTTTTAAATGCTTTGTAATAAAAACTTATGGCGATTACTAAATTTTATTTGTTGTTCCTTTAATTTTACTGTTTATTTACTTACTTTAAAGACTTAAAACTTTATTTAGCCGTGTAGCTTACGAAGCTGTACACAAGATAATCGAACCACTGTTGCAAATCGACCATCATTATACGTACATTTCATATTCATTGAGATAACTCAATTTTTTTTAATTTTTATTATTTAAACGGGTATGTTGCAAATTATTTGATTTCTATTTTTATAATAAAGAGCAAGATTGTGTTGTGCAGGTATCAACACTTAATGGACAATTTGCAACAGAGGGTAATGGGGACGTGTTGGGGGACCGTAAAGGCTAGAAACAACTGCCTTCTGGAGGCTGTGTTAGTTTCATATTTTCTTTTAATGTCATAAGTCGACGTAATTCTTGTAAAACGGTTTTGATAGTGTAATCTCTTTGCCATCGTGCTAAAACTGGAACTTGTCTATTATCAACCTGTAATGATTGTCAACAAAACAATTAGTAAATGTAATAAAAACGGATATGAAGTTAATTAATTGAATTACTGACCACGCCTGAGGTGCTATTGATGCAATTCATATTAATTCTAGATATAAATTTAGCTGTAGGTGCATCATCGGGATACTTTTGTCCGCATTCAATTTTAACTGAATACATTCTATTTTCATATGGTGTACGTGGTGGGCCGATTATCATGCCCATCCAATGTGTTAATGTCATATCATCATCGTTTTCTAAGCCCCAACTGATTGTACCATCAGAAACACCCTTTTGGCCAGCTTCTAGTTCTTCTAATAAACGAAAATTTCGAGGCACCACTAAAAAAAAATCGAATAGGACAAATCACCACAAATACACATTTAATTTCCAAAATATCAAACAATAAAGCAATTTCAACAATTACATAAGGTTTCTATTTCAATTATTTCAATATTGAGATAATTACTTACCCACACCGGTTGATGGAGCCGCCATGATTTCTATTGATGGGGGCTGATCAAAAACTATTCGACAATATGCAAATTAAAAGCTTATTCTAAATTAGAAAAAAAATCTAAACACCTATATAGTCCTTCCTAGGATTAATACGATGATATTCAAAAGTTTTAACAAAACTATAAATAAAAATGAAAAAACTCGGATAGTTATCAACGAAAAAATCACCTTTTCGGTTTTTCTTCTACACCCTGTCAATTTTCTAGAAGTTTTCGGTTTATCCGGCACCAATGGTGGCCAACCTGAACGACTACACACAGAACGTAATCCGTGCAACAATTCACCCAAATATCCACTCACCGTAAAAGAAATCGTTCATATTTATCTCAAATTAATGATCAAAATTCACAATAATTACCCCACAATTGGTTAATTATTGTAGATTTATTATTAATGAAAATTAGTTTAATCACCAGATGCAATGTTGCCATATCTACCACGATCACGTTTTATTAAATAATTCCCATTTTATCACTAGAAGTATTATTATTATTACTATAATTGCGTAATTTGGAAAATTGATAAAATATTAATATTATTATAATTTCGAATTAATTAAATTCAATAGAAATAAAAATTCAATAATAGATGGGCTACAATTAGTGTAATTGTTGGACAGGTTAGCCAACCTCAGTTCAATTGTTTTATTTTGAGATGGTCACATTTTTGAGGTTATATTTATAATTTCACTTTTTTTTCAAATGATGGCTTTAATTTCGTGTTCTCGACGTCTTCTACCATATAAAAAGACAATTTACAACAGTATCAGACACAATGGTTACATAGTTTTGTAAGAGATTAGCATTAAAAATGAGCAATATTGTGGAATATTACGTTTTAGAGTACCGGAAATTGGGGAGGATCTACCGGAGAAAAATCCGCTATTACAAAACGATGGTCTACCGGAATTCAATAATCTAACAATAGAGAATTGTATGGCGGCTATAGCTAAACAAACATTAGAATTTGAAGATGGTGTCAAACGAATTGAGCACAATCTACAGAATAAAACGGACGTGAACGTATTCGATGATATTTTTAAGCCATTAGAAGAATTAAGTACACCATTAGACACAACGTGGGGCTTATCGAAGACTCTATATTTAGGCAATAGTATTCTAATGCCGACTAAAAGCTATTTGGCGATACACGAGCGTGCCAGACGAGCACGTGCTGTTAAATTCAACAGTCCTCTAATCTACGAGAATGTTAAAAAAGAATTGGAACGAAATAATGTGAAACATACGGATGAAGAAGAGAGGATTTTAAAGAAATTCCGTCTAGAAGGCCGTCTAAATGGTTTGGAATTAAACGATAATTTAAAGGGACGTTTAGTTGAATCGTTAAATAAATTATCAGTACAACGGGCACAATTCAAACAAAAATACGAACTCTCGACAAAACAATTCAAACATTTAATTAGAGATGGTACAATTGTTCGTGATTTCCCTATAGATCTATTGAAACAAACTGCAGCAAATCCGAATGATTATTTGAAAGGACCCTGGATGATAACGTTACAACCGAATTGTTATCTACCAACATTACAACATTGTCCGGATCGGGAGATACGTTGGAATTTATGGCAAGCTTCAGTTAATCGTGGTTCCGGCTATAATTCACGAGATTTAGCCACTGGTATCCATTTAGAAGAGATACGTTCTGTACGTAGAGATATTGCGAATGTTTTAGGTTTTAATACTTATGCTGATATGTCGATGGAAACAAAAATGGCTGGTAATGTTGATAATGTTAACAATATTATAAATATGTTGTTAAAACACGCTAAACCCGCCCAAGATCGTGAATTAGACGATTTATATAAATTCGCTATTGAACGTGGTTTTAAAGGTAATCGTATCGAATTATGGGATTTACCGTATTGGAAATATAAACAACAGAAAAGTTTATACAACTATAACGAAGAAGAATTACAGAAATATTTCCCATTACCGAAAGTTTTAGATGGTTTATTTCAATTATGCGAGAATTTATTCAATATAAAGATACGTAAACGTAATAGTATATCAACATGGCATAAGGATGTTAGTTTTTACGATATTTTCGAAACGAATTGTGTTGCACCAATCGCCGGTTTCTATATAGATCCGTATGTTCGAAACGATGAAAAGAATATTCTACAACAGAATAACGGTTGGATGATTTCAATACAAAATCAAAATCGTATTACGGACACAAAACCATTATCGGCGTTGATTTTCAATTTTGAACCACCATCAAACGATAAACCATCATATTTAACGTTCAAACAAGTCGAATCTTTATTCCATAAATTCGGTTTAGCATTACAACATTTATTGACGAAAACGTATTATTCGGAAGTTAGTGGTTTTTCTAATATTGAATGGGATGCGGTTGAAATTTGCGGACATGTTCTATCGCATTTTTTGTATAATAAAACTGTAATGGAGAATATAACGCAACATTGTGATAATGGCGATAGTTTATCGGTAGAATTATTAGATAATTTGATTGCAATCAACAAACAATTAGCCGGATTTGAATTATCAAAAGAATTATATCTATCAACTTTAGATTTAGAATTGCATCAATCTAAAGAATATTGGTTAGATATAGTTAAACGTTTATGGCCGGAATTTCGTAGTTTTCCGTTAGATAAACTAGACTCGCATCCATGCTCTTTCACGCAGATCTTCACAGAAGAATGGGGCGCTGCCTATTATTCGCATATCTGGTCTAGAATGATAGCGGCCGATGTTTATAGCGCTTTCGATGAGGTGCAAGATGACCGGAAAATTATCGAAATTGGTAGACGTTTCCGCGACACGTTTCTAATGTACGGCGGCAGTTGTCATCCGGGCGAAGTTTTCAGAAAGTTCAGAGGCAGGGATCCATCACCGAAAGCTCTGTTGATTTCGTTAGGCTTAAAACAGATTAAAACTGAACAATAATTTTTTTAAATCGCTATAATTAAGAACTGTAAATGTAGATGTAAATATAATTATTTAAATTTAATCCGAATCAATTTCGTAAGCTTTATTCAATTCGTCTTGAAATTCCCGATTGGGGGCCAATTTTAAGCCGACTTCTAATTCAGAAATGCCTTGTCGTACAAAACCAAGCCGTATCAAAGCTATACCGCGTCGACCTATACAGTTAGCTCGAAGATTAAGATTAGCCTCCACTTCCGGTTTCATTAATTCCAGAGCTTTACTACAATCCTCTGTAGTTTTAACATAATTACCTTGAGCCAAATGGGCACAACTTCTTGCCACATACAAATCGACATAATTGTTATTTAAATTAATACCAAAACTATACGCGCTGATTGCGCCTAAATAGTTCTTATTGCGCATAAATTCATCGCCTTTCTGCTTCAAAAATTGCGGATTTCGTTCTTCCGGCCGGATGTCTTCACTGATAAAACCGACAGTACGGCGCGCCTCCGCTTGTTTCTTCAACCATTCGTTCTCTTCATCGATTCTGGATTCGCGTAACGGTGTTGGAAAGTTGCGTGGCGTAAATTCAACAAACGTCGTTAAATTACTGCCACGTATTCCGGGAATTTTCTTCCTCACTTGCGGAATAATCGCCGGTTTTGGGCTGGTTTGTTTGGCCTGTTTGCGCCATTGATGCACGCCAGTTAGCGCCTTTTCTTTCTCTAATTTCTTGATATTTTCAATTTGTTGGCGTTGTTTAGTGTCGAGGTCGATTTGTTCACGAACAGCTACACGTTTTAATTCAGCTTTATGATTCTGTTTCTCCACAATTTCCTCTTGGATTCGTTTAAATTCCTCGTCGATATACAATTTTTTGAGGCGCAATTTTTCCGGCTTATCAACATCCGGTTGTAATTGTTTCCACAAAATTGGCTCGCATTTTCTCAACTCGTAGACGATATAAGTATCGTTTATTGTACAATTACTTTGTTTCGTATCGATATCGTGCAATAGTAGAGCCTCGAAAAAATAATGACCGTATGACGCTTTGATGTAGCGTTTTGACGAAAATATATCGACTTTAGATGGATGAATTCCGTGCGATTTAACCTTTATTATTAACGAATTTACCGTTTCTTGCCATTCGTAATCTTTAATTATTATCGGCATCTTTATTGTTTTGAAATATTAAAGATTTAACAATTACGATCACTATAGTGATGGAATTTAAATTTGCCGCCATTAATCTACCAACTAGTCAAACAAAAATCCCTAAATTCTTTATTACGTAAACTGTCAAAAATTGAAAAATTACTCCTTTTCTCGTAATATAATTACGATAATTTTCTTGATTCGCTCGATTCATTGTTTCAATGATTAATTAGAATTGGAATTAATTAAGGTTTAGTATTTAGGGATTTTTAATATCGACTATTGTAGTTACCACCCCTTAGCAAAATATGGCGGCTAGATTGGGAAGGATTTGTGGAGCTGGCCTTTTGAAGACTTCCAGTGGGGTTGGGGTTGGACAGGTAAATTATTTTATCTCAATAAAATAACGCTAGAATCCTTACTTATCGTTAGATTCTAATAAATTTCTATAAACTATTGAAATATTTTAATTGCAAACCACATTGCCGATTGTTATGTCATCAGTTCGATCTCTTCGAATTTATTTCAGATAAGTTCGTATTCTACAACTAAAGAATGGAGTAGAGGCCGTAAAGCGGTAAATATTGATGGAATATTCAACAAATTGATGTAATTAAGGTTATATTTCTAGCTGGTTGGTACTTTGGGAGTTCTAGCTGGTGGTGCTGGTGCTCTACTGTTCGCTTTAGACCAGTCAGTAAAAGCGTCCGATTTGGAGTTACATCCACCAAAGAATCCATGGAGTCATAATGGTATCTTAAGTTCGTTAGATCACGCTAGGTTACCACTTAATTCAATATCTTTTTATATTCTAAATTTGTTAAATTGTCTGTTTTATAGTGTTAGACGAGGTTACCAAGTTTATAAACAAGTCTGTTCGGCTTGTCATTCATTACGTTATGTAGCTTTCCGTGATTTAGTTGGAGCAACACATACGGAAGAAGAAGCAAAAGCTGAAGCTGAGGAAGTTATGGTAACTGACGGGCCTGATGAGGCAGGTCAAATGTTCCAACGTCCTGGTAAATTATCCGACTATATACCTGGACCTTATGCTAATGAAGAAGCTGCACGTGCTGCCAATAACGGTGCATATCCACCTGATTTAACCTACATTACCTCTGCCCGTCATGGAGGTATATTTGTTTTTAATTTATTGATATGTCCGTTGATAATTGTTGAAATTTTTTAGGTGAAGATTATATATTCGCCCTATTGACTGGGTATTGTGATGCACCAGCTGGTGTTGTATTACGTGAAGGTCAATATTTCAATCCGTATTTCCCTGGTGGTGCTATTTCAATGGCACAAGCATTATATAATGAAGTAATTGAATATACAGATGGTACACCAGCTACTGCAAGTCAATTAGCAAAAGATGTTGGAACATTTTTAAAATGGACCGCTGAACCTGAACACGATGAACGTAAGAAAATGTTGATAAAAACAGTTGGAATATGTTCATTGTTATTTGCAATTGTATTCTATTATAAACGACATAAATGGTCATCGTTAAAAACACGTAAAATTGAATTTAAACCAAAAAAATAGATTTGGTTAAATGGAAATGTAGCAAAATTCAACATTTTTAGCGTGACACAAATACAAGTACATTTATAAATAGTTTCAACAGTTTGATCTAATTCTTTTTTAATATCCTATAATTTCAATGTAAATAAGTTCTTTCAGTTTTTTGCTGATGGTAATTGATGTCATGTCGAAGCTGTCACGGTATTTGTTACAATAATATATTATTTAAAATGATTTATCGTTTCAATTGCCTTTTTGAACAGAACTTACAGTTTGAACTATTTCAATACACCGTAGGTCGTAGCTTAGAACATTTTACGATTTTCTAGAGTTATTTTTTAAAGCATTAATCTATAAATAGTTGTAATTGTAAATTCAATCCTAGGATGAACTTTGAATTATCTGCCAACTTTACAATTCAAAGATGACTAACGTTTATATAGAAATGGATAGTAAAATTAGTATCGTTACACTGGCAGCACTGGAGGATTGAATGATCGTTTGTTTAGATGTCAAGAAAATAACCCCAAATTGCATGTATTGGAGCATGTTCGTCCTTTTAAGAGGCAGGAGTAAAAGTGAACATTTTAGGATTTCTCGTTCAT
>JACDRP010000404.1:0-53241 GCA_013841185.1 Hycleus phaleratus | reverse complement strand
AATGGTCAGAAACGAGAAAAATCAACCTTAAAATATTCCGAGTCATTATGAATAAGAAACAATTTTTTGACCGATTTCCAAAAGAGCTAGGAGGCTTTAAATTTGCTCAAACCAGTTTTAGAAAGTCAATTAGAAATCCCTATATTACTTTAAAACCTTTCCAATATTGATATTTTTGGTTTTCTCAGTTGAAAAGGTACTACAAATTATCAATTTGTTCCAGAATAAAACGGGAAAAAACAAGAATCAAGATTAGGATGTTCCGCAAGTTTTTCTAATTGACTTCCAAATGAGCTACAAGACTTTAATTTTGCTCAAAAGACTCCTAGAAACTCGCCTACAAATTCATAAATGACTTAAAAACCTCTCGAGCATTGATTTTTCCACTTTTTCTCTATGGAATTCAAAAAAAAGTTATTCTGATCGACTCCCAAATGAGCTACAAAACTCTAATATTGCTCAAAGGACTCCTGGAGACTCGTCTACAAATCCTTAAATGACTTTAAAACCTTCCCAGCATTGATTTTTTCAGTTTGTCTCTATAAAATTTAAAAAAAAAGCGGAAAACTCCCCACTTATTCCAGAATATAGAGAAAAATTAACCTTAAAATATTTTCTAAAGTCATTCTAAAACAGAAACAAACTGTTTGTCAGACTCCCAAATGAGCTACAAGGCTCTAATTCTGCTCAAAAGACCCCTAGAGACTCGCCTACAAATCCCTAAATGACTTAAAAACCTTTCAAGCATTAATTTTCTCCATTTTTCTCTATGGAAATCGAAAAACAAAAAAAAAAAACCAAAAAACTTCCACTCATCCCAGAATAAAATGGATAAAAACGAGAAAAATCAACGTTAAAATATTCCTAGAGTCACTCTAATCAGAAATAATTTTTTTGGCCGACTCCCAACTAAGCTATAAGGCTCTAATTTTGCTCAAAAGAACGCTAGAGACTCGTCTACAAATCCTTAAATGATTTGAAAATTTTGCCACCATTAATTTTTTGATTTTCGCTCTAGAGTCATTTAGAATCAAAAACAATTTCCTTAACCGATTTTTAAATGAACTACGAGGATCTAATTTTGCTAAAAGAATCTACTAATTTTTAAATTATCTTAAAACCACTTCCATTTGCTATAAATTAAAACGCAGAAAAATAAGAAAAAGCAACATTATCGAGCCATTGAGTCAAAAATAATTTGTTTGACCGACTTACAAATAAGCTATGAGGTTCTAATTTGACCAAATGACTCCATTTGCCAACTAATAATAGGAGTTCGAAAAGAGTCATCCACATTTAAAATAGACACCCTGTACATAAGCAATTCAAAAAATTAATGTTGCAATCACATAATGGTAAATGAATTCATAATGAGAACATTTGCTCTCGAAATTCTCCCACAGAACCAACAAAATCTTGGATATTACCACAGATAGAATTTCTATTCGATTATAGATGGACGTATGTCGTTGATTGGATATTTTGTTATTCGGTGGTAATGGCAATTTTGGTGATTCTGTCCAATTCGTTTTGATAAAATTGTCGATTTTTACCTGCATATGTGTGGTTGGATAGGTGGCTTCGTGTACATTCCACACTTGAACTTTACCATCTGTACCACCACTAACTAACCAATTACCACACGTTGATAAATCAATTGTTATTTTTTGATTTGTATTCGTTTCACGTTGTAAACAAAATAATGGCCGTCCTGGTACCTGAAATTTACCAAAAATTTAGCCAAATTCACATGAATTCCAACATATGATTATTGTAAATTTCCTTTATAATTTCATTAGAATTTAAGTTAGAAAATTTAATAAATTGCTATATATATATATATATTTTTTAATGGATACAACTCAATTCTTACACGCAGATCCCAACAGATGATCTCTTTATCTTTACGGGCGCCACTATATAAACGAAAACCATCCGATGAGAATGCCATTGTTGTTATGCCACCTTTATGGCCGGCTAATTTACATAAATGTCGGAATGTACCGTCGCTTTGCGACACCAATTCTATCGTGTTCTTCCAAGTGCCTAAAATTTCAAATTTACTCTAAATTATGGTGATTAATCGAATAAAATCTCGAAATAAAAGTGCCATATACAGGATGAGCCAAGAAGTTGTCCCATTAAAAGTATAAGAAGTTCTAATTGAACGAACTATCTCTAGGAAATATTTTCGTAGTTACACCCCCGGTGTACGGGGTAGTTCACCTTATTTCCTTATTTTTTATTGCACATTTAGATTCTATTGAAGGGGATTTTGATAATATGACCGATAGTTTAGCGTTAATATTTTTCAGGAATTTGACTTTATCTGAAAATTTTGATTTTGTAGTGTTTTATTAAAAAAATCATATCTCGGAAAATATTGTCGCTAAACAATCCAAATTTGGAATTTAAATAGTTCAAACTATGTACTTTATGATAAATTTTATAGAATTGAATTATCTTTCATCGTTTAGCTGAAATCAATTTTTCTTTCAGTCAATATTCAAAACGCAATCTTTCTTATTTTAAATGGAATTGTATACTTTTCTGTACACGGTTGGATAGAGAAAAAAATTCTGCATTAAGCTGCATTAACTTTCCCTATACCTATTCCTGATAATTTCTGAGTTATTTAAGATTTTCGATTTCTAATAATTTACCAACTGAAAGAAAATACTAAAACATAGTAGGCTTGGCGAGACAACTTTCTGTCACAATTAACCTCTAAACAATTATTTATTTTTAGGCTTTTTTTTAAATAAAGAATAATTGAAAAAATTGACAAATAATTAAAACAAAATTAATTAGATTTTCTTTTCATGTAAAATTGGCTGAAATCGCTGAAAAAAACATAAAATAATCGGTGTTAACCTCAAATGTGACAGTTAATTTTGCTAAGCCTTCTAGGTATTTGTTTATAGATGAATTATCAATTCATAGGTAACTTTGAAATAAAAGGGAAAACTAACGGAAACTGAAAATTCTAAATAACTGAAAAACTATTAGAGATGGGTATAGGGAATATTAATACAGTTCGATGCAGAATTTTGTTCTCTATCCAACCGTGTACAGAAAAACATGCATTCTATTTAAGATAAGAGAGATATTGCGCTTTGAAAATTGGCTGAAAGAAAAATTTCTTTCAGCTAAACGGCGAGAGATTATTTAATCCTGTAAAAATTAATAAAAAGTACAATATTTAAACTATTAAAATTCCAAATTTCAATCATACAAACGCGATAGTTTCTGAAATATGAATTTTTAAAGTAAACACAACAAAATCAAAAATTCCTGAAAAACTATTAACGCTAGACTATCAGTTATATTATCAAAATCCCCTTAATTTTCACCACAGAATCTAAATATGCAATAAAAAATACAGCGTTTTATTTGAAATAAGGTAGTTCAGGTCAAAAAACAAGTGGATACCCAATTTCTGAAACTTCCATTATAACTTCTTTGAATAGGCCAACCTCTTGGCTCACCCTGTATATTCTATGAGGTTTTAATTTCGAGCTTATAATAATTTTAGAATTGTAATATTACCGATAGCAACGACACCGGGTTGGGCATGACTAGCGACTAGACAACTAGCTGGATGTGTAGTTGGATATTCCACGTATTCGCGTCCCGGTCGGCTTGTACTAAAAATTTTAACATTCTTCTTATAGCCACAAAAAATATTCTGACCGTCAGCTGAAAAAGTTACACTAATTGCCGCTTCTAATTCATCAGCACTATTATATCCACGATATGAACAACGTAAAGTGCCAGTAAATGCGTCCCATAAATGGATTGGACCTTCGTGACCGCTCGACAACCAACTACAACAAAAATTGAATTAACTTTTTAATTAATTGTTGATCGAATCGCAGACGGACCAACAAGTAGCCGGATTGGCGCTATTCATGCCCGGATACCAACAATAATCGTAAATCAGCCCGCTTTCTGGCACGCTAACAGCCGGATTTAGGGCAACAATCGGCCGGCTACTCATAACAGTATCACCATTATATAGATCGTTTGGCAATTCCATAATGTGCGTACCGGCCCCACGGACCACCGTCAATAAACAGGTACCATCCGGCGACCATTTACACCCCCTTAAATAATGTTGATCGGAGTAATTCGACCATTGACAACGGCCCAATTCTAATGCGGAATTTTCGAAATTATAATTCGTGTACGATACAAACGATTGTCCCAATACAGCCTCGTTCGATACGCACGATGTTGAATCGTACGACATCGGCTCCATGCAAATCTCACTCATTTTTTTCTAACACCAAATTGTCCACCTAAAATTTAACCGTAATTTTAGCCACCCCAATGGAAATATTTGATTTGGAAATTATCGTTTGTTGTGGAAATTCGTTAATTTTCGAGTAGTTGTCTTCAATGGCGGATTTTCCACAAAATGACAGTTCAATTGACGCCACAAAAATCCCCAAATACACCACTAGATACCGGAATTCAAACAAATCGCAATCTAGAATTAAAAAGAAACAAACACAAACAGAACTAGTATCTCTTTTCAACTCGAACAACCGCGACAATAGACTAGTCCCAATTCTACCTCTTTTTGTTTAGTTTTATTGAATTAAAATCAACATTCCAGTATGTACAGTTATCAACTAGTATTGCCAACTGTTGAATGTGTATAATTAGTTGCCTATACCAGAGCTTTAGCTATCAATTTTTGGCGTTTTTTGATCGTTTTCTCGATTGGATATGTTGAAAAATTGTGTTGTCGCGCAAATTCGACGACTTCATTAGCGTAATCTTGGAATTTCTTCTCTTTATCCTCACTAGATGGTGGTAGAATTTCGTCTTTTAGTTGTTGCTCCTTTAGTTCTCTATCGCTAGTCTAATTTATAAAATTTATTGGAAAATAATTGATTTTAATTGTAAATTACTCACGATCTGGTCCATTAATTCGCGTTGATAGCATTGGATTTGTTCGAGTTTCTTCTGCCTTTGTTTCTGTAGAGATTCTTGGTAATTTTCGTCGTTTTTGAACCGATTCAACATCTCCCATTTTTTATATTCATGTTTGATTTGTTTCGCTAAATTGACGCGTTCTACATGTTGTCGATAATCATCGATACGTTCCTGTTTTAATTGTGCCGTTTTCGCCAATTTATCCGAATGTTTCTGTTCGCTTTTCTTCATTAATTCCTCCTGTTGTTCGATGAAACGACGATCATCGTCCTGTTGTTGTTCTTGTTGGAGTTTTATAAATTTCTCTCTGATTACATTCTGACGTTTCTCCAATTCACCCCTCAATTCCTTCTCTTTATTCTTACGTAAACAATCAATACGAAATTTCGTCGACTTATAAATATCGTTGAACGTATCCATTTGTTCGTTCTCCTCCATTTCTTTCTGTTGTAAATCCTTTTTCGTTTGAATGAAATCTTTATACTGTTTCAATTGGAACGCTTTAAATTTCCGTCGATTATCAATATTGCGCCGTTTCAACAACTCAATCTCCTCATTAACTCGCTGATTCTCCACCAATTCCTCATCAATACGATTTTTACGTCGCTTATCTTCGTTATTTTTATTCTTAGCCATCCTGACAAACAAAATTCGATTATAACTAAAGTACGGCGTTTAATTTCCGCTCCGTAATATTTCGCAAAGTAAGCTGTGCATCTCAGTTGAATGTTGAATAGTAAGCTATGAAATCAGTTTTTTAGCAATAATCTCACAGTTACGGGGTTAGGTGATTTCATAGCCTTCTATTCAACATTTAACTGAGATGCACAGCTTACTTTTCTAAATAGTGCAAATTTGTGATATTCTGTAGGGAGTCAAATGCCTCTCTTTAATTATAATTAAAGTGAGGCAATATTTCGAAAAGTAAGCTATGCATCTCAATCCACGTTAATTAAGTGTTGAATAGTAGGCTATGGAATCAGTTTTTTTAGCAATAAGAACCACATAACCTCATAGTTATGGAGTTATATGATTTCATAGCCTACTAGTCACCAGTTAATTAACGTGAACTGAGAAGCACAGCTTATTTCTCCAAATAGTGCGAATTTGTGATATTCTGTAGGGAGTCAAATGCCTCTCTTTAGTTATCCTTAAAGTGAGGCAATATTTCGAAAAGTAAGCTGTGCATCTCAGTCCACGTTAACTAAATGTTCAACAGTAGGCTATGAAATCAGCTATGAGGTTATGTGATTTCATAGCCTACTTGCCAACACCTAATCAAAGTGGACTGAGAATTTGTGACGTCATCACTCTTGCAGGGCATAAAACGCCTCTCCTTAGTTATAACAGACATTCTTTCAAACGAAATCACTCACTCTTGTCGCAGATAATCGCCGTAATCGGCGCGTTTTTGCCGTTCTAATCGCTTATCAACATCCTTATCGGTGGGTGTACGGAATTTCTCTTCGAGCAATTTCTGATCGGCCTCTTTCTCCTGTTGTTCGATGAATTTTCGAAATTCTATCTGTCTATCACGTTCGTATAGACAAGCTGATAATAATAAAGCATTGTTCAATTGTCTCGGTGAATTCGTCTTCATGTATTGTTGCCATTTGGTTTTATCGACGAATTGTTTGCGTTTTTCCGCTTGTTCGGTGCGTAATTTATAAAAATTCTCGATACGGTCCTGTTTGATTTTCTCGATACGTTGCAGACGTTCCTGTTCTTTCCTCAATCGAACATTCTGCGAATTATTAATTAATTAAATTAATTGAATTAATTATAAAATGATACTTGTTTAGAATCAGGCCAGGATTTCGTCATTTCTTCGTTCAATTGTCGTTTCTTCTGTTTCATCTCTTTCTCTTTATCAACTAGACGTTTTTGTTTGTCTTTTTTTGTCAATTGTTCTTGAATACCACTCCATGATTTTGAGGAAATGTATAAAGTACAACTTTTCCCTTCCATTTTTCTTGTCAAATATTCTTCTGTTTCTGTTGTTCTCTAATCAAATATGCTTTTTATTGTCGATATGTTGCCAAGGTGATTAGAATACGGCCGGCCATTTTGTTTAGATTTTAATATTTAATCGATAATTTTCCAATTGGTTGTTGATCATCGTCAAATCAAAAACCGGATTGGTGGTCCATAATAATAACGATACTACTTTCTAATTTTCTGTTAAAATGTCAAAACAGGACCGGCTCCAGAATTATTTGGGCTTTTATAAACTATACCCGACGACCGAAAATATGAAACGAGCTTATAAATCATTTTTATCAGATGGAATAAGAAAATCAAAAATATCAAAATTAACTAAAATAGAACAAAAATTATTAGTACAAATTCACCAACTCGAATATGCGTGAAAGTAACCAAATTTAAAATAGTAGGGTTAGAAAATTTCCCTACCAACAACTTCCAGATACTTTTGTTAGCAACCCATATTTTCTGCTTCTAACCTTACAATTTCAAATTTGATTCACGCTATATGCTCAATGAATTAAAAAAAATTGTTGAATTGTTCGACTACTGAGATAGTTTTTTCTATTTTAATTATTTTAGGTTAGAATAAAATTGCATTGAGGTTGGATAGGTTAGGTAGAAATTTCGGTAAAACGATCAGTGCCGCACTCTTGTAAGTACGTTTGATTCAATTCCTTTACGACGCCACTGGTGAATTCGCCATTTTCTCAAAAATTGACTTGCATTAAAATGCATTATGATAAATGCATATACAGATAGTGGCCTGCCATTTTGTTTACTTTAATCTTGAATCAATAAATATTGCAATTGGCTACCGATTAAATTCAAATCAATACCTGATTGGCCGGCTGACTAGTGATATAGATGCGAAATACAGTGGCGTGTTCTACTTGAAACAATCCTTCTCTAATGCAATTCATATTTAAAAAAAAAGATTTTTTGAAAAAATATTTGATTTATAGAGTCCATTACTATAAGTTTTGACCATTAATAGGGCACAGATGGATTTACATTATGTAATAGTAGCGACGCCACTGGTAGCTTTCCTTTAACGCCCACTTGAAACGATTGGTTGATTCCAATGGACCCGACTTCTTATTGGCTCAAATGTCCATTCTATATTATTGATAATTACATTGTTACAATTATTAATTTTTAGAAAACTAACGGGTCATCGGAATTATTACAAAAATTCAGGATCAAATAAAGACAAATATTGTTTTATGGATTTTTTATTACACCAACAATCATATCATAATAATTAATAATAATAATAATAATTGTAATAATAATAATAATAATATTGATTTTTTTGTCAATTGTTTTTTTAATATTTTTTTCTCAAATTTAAATAACAGAAAATTCTCAATTGTTCTTAAAAACGCTTTCTTGCCTTTTTGACAATAATAATAATAGTAATAGTAATGACAATAATAATTATAAGAAATCAATCCTACAAATTAACATGGAAGCATTTGTTTTTTTGTGTTTTTGTTTTTATAATAATAATAATAATAATTTGTTGCATGGCTAACTAAACAAATAATTCTAAAAAAAGATAAACTATAATAATAATAATAATAATAATAGTAATAATAATAATTAAAGAAAACTCCCAAAAGCGTCGTCGCAATCAATTAAAAATATTTTGGACGAAATTAATTATATATTTCTATTTACACAATTTGAATTATTTTTTTAAAAATTACCCTTCCAACCATTTTAAATACAAAAAAAAAAAAAAACAAATAATCGACTAATAATAATAAAAAATAAAAATAATAATGAAGAAAAAGAAACAACAGAAAATAAATATGTACAACAGCCTACTTTCTATCATTTCATGTATAAATAACCATCATAATAATAAAAATCGTGATATCTATGCAAATTGAAACAATAGAATGTAGATGATTTTTGTCTTCTTTTGTTAAAAAAAAAACACATTTGATTGATTGATTGATTGATTGATCGATTGAAATTATGAAAAAATCAACAATAAAACAAAAGAAAATTAAAGAAGCTCATGTGTGTATTTTTGACAAAAAAAATAACAATTCAGTTGTTTAAATATTGTATTTGTTTTTTTCTTTAAATCTTAGCCTACTACGATATATTTTTAATTATTATTTTTTTTATAAGTACATCTGTGGATTTTGTCTGAGTATTGTGAGGTATTACAGTAATTTTTTTAAATTATTTCGTTAATTTTTTTTTTGTTTAAAAATGTATGTTGTACTGTATTTCAAGGCATCTTGTTGCAATTATTGATGATTTTTTTTTGGAAATACGTTTGAGGGGCGGGTTGAAACTAATTGGAAAATTAGGCAGTGCAACGGTAATAATAATAATATTAATAATAATAATAATAATGAAAATAATTTGACTAAAATTGTACAATTTAAACACCACATACACTATAGAAAGTCTACTTCACGCCAAAAATTCTGATTTTTATATACAGTGACGGCGCAAGTATTAGAAACATTGTACTGACAAAGATAGTAAGTAGTTGAATTGTGGGTAAGTAGAATAAAGACGGCTGATATGGTGTCTATTGCTTGTACCGTTACTGTATATTTGTAATATATCGTGTTTTTCCGTAACAAAATCTACAAATTTTCTCTCTTTATAAAGATAGAATTTTCGAAATTTTTCACAAATTTAAATTTTTGTTTTTGCTTTTTTTATAAAATTCTCTAATTTTCTACGTTTAGGTACAAATTTTAATACTGTTGCTCTCTCTCTCGCGCGCTCTCGTTCGTTCTCTCTCATTTGTATTTTCAATTGTTCCATTTTTATAATTATTTAAATTCATCAATATCAATAAATTTTCGTACATTTACAATAAATTGTTGGCATGAATAGATATGCAAATTTCCCAAAATATATAACAAACCATTGATATCAATATTTTTTTTTTTGTAAATTTTTCTGTATTTTTATCATTTAATCAACTTACAGGCTAGATTATGACACTACAATATAGAATTACTACGAATCATGCGTCCATTTTCGTCTCGTTTTCCGTTAATTTCAACAAAAAAAGAAAACCAATTGAACAACACACACATGGGGCCCGGGGGAAAACCGAAACAATAAAACATTCGTCGGTTCTTTACCTATTATTATCATCATCATCATCATCATCAAATTTACAAGTTTTCTCAAAAAATGGCACGTTTTTAAAAAAATACTCTCGAATCTTTAATTCGTTTATCAATTTTCTTTTTAATTATTAATTTTGTTTAATCAAGTCAACTAATTTCACGATTTGTTTTTTGTCTTTGGTTCGACCGTATCACAAACGAAAAATTTCCAAAAATTATCGAAAATAAAAGGAATCGAAAAGTCACAGCACTAAATATACAGTCAATTGTTTTGTTTTTATAAAAATTTTTTGGAAAATTGAACCGAAAAGAAACGGCGCTACGTGCCGATTTTTCCCCAAATATCCAACGAACAATTTAAGGGTTGATTGTAGTAGAAATTGGGGTTGAATTAGGAAGAACATACAGGACAATCAATCGTTTATTTTTTCTATATTGTAAACGAATTAGGTTAGAAAATTCAAACGTACGTCTGTGATTGATTGTTTGATCCGTTATTGAACATAACCTAACAAATGATATGTTTTTAGTTGTGTATAAACCGTGATAGATGGCGTTTTTTTTTTAATATAATTTCTTCATTATTATAACAAAACGAAAATTAAATGCAATTGGCACATTATTTACAACAATTGAACCCTGGAAAGATATGTAAAATTTGTGACGTTCATTATAATATTCACAGCTAACCTGACCAAATTTTTTTGTAATTTTTTCAAATTTACCGCCTTAAATCTATAACTAGACAATTTCTCCATTTTTCTCAATTAATTAATTGATAATCAATTAATTATCAAACATAAATACATATACAGAGGTCAACACGACATTATTTCCCTTTAGTTTTTAATTAATAATATAAATACCTAATTTATCCACTACAATTTCTTTTCGAAAAAGATTTAAAAATCACATATGAGCAAAACGACAGGGTAACCACCGATTTTTTTGCAAATTTTCTAATATTACCAACACATAATCCATTTACGCGCCATTTTGAATCTTCCAATTTGGAGGTTAATTAAACAAGGCCAGTCTTGTTTTTTATTGTTACAGATTCAAAATGGTTGTTTTTTTGTTTCAAAATTAAAACTACAAATAGAACTGAATCACAGTTAAAGACACCGGGAATGTCTCGTAATTAGAGGGCGTTGTTGTATCGAACAAAATTTTGTATGGGTCGCTTATGTCTGAGTTGGCGCGAATTTTGAAATTCGAAACTCGGTGATATGGCAATAGAGATATGTTGAGGTGTTTCCGGGATATATTCTCTATTTTTAAATATAATTTCTAATGTAGAAGACGTATAAAAACTATAACTGTTTGTTTTGTATATAATTTTTTTGAATATTCGTTCAACGTCGACGGTTATTATTAATTAATTTTTTTTAAATACATACATTTTCTGGTTGATTTGTACTTGTGGTTCGACTTAGGCCAACATTGGTTGTGGTTGTAGTTAAGATGATGGTGGTGGTGGTGGATGATTAGAAGTAAATGGCAGTAGTGGTGGTGGTGGTGGTGGTGGTAGTGGTGGCGGCGATAGTGGTGGTTCACTGGAGGCGCGGCGGTGGCGGCGTACCAAGTACGCTCTTGATTGCTGTTGTTTTGAGCAACCGTTTGAGCATCCCACTAGAGCCTCGATGTTGGAGACTCTTGTGTGTTGTGAGCGAATTCTTTGTTCGATAACGTCGATGGCAGAATTCGCACACATACAACGTGTCGGATTGTTCGTGTTTGTCTTGGAAATGACGTTTGAGCGAATAATAACAGCTGAATGTACGTCGACAATATGGACATTCTTGTGGTTCATTGATGCCTCCTGATGTTGGTGGTGGTATGCGCACCGTCGTGCCTGTAACAACAGCCACGGGTGCTCTCGTGTGGTCGTCGATGGTTCGTAACGGTAAATCCGAACAGTACGACAACCGGAAACGGGATTTTTTTTAATTTGTTTTTAAACGAGCAAATTGCGGGGAAATCCCGGTTCTGTTCTCGTATGTTCGACGGCAGTGGCGGCGGCAGTAGGCGGGCGAACACATGCAGAGGCTCGCGCGGCAATTATAAGTAAAGATAACAAGCGGCTCAGCACATTAAGAATTAATCAAATTATAATAAAATAAAATAAAATCTTCCACTCTACGTATACACAATAAAATAATTATACACAAAAATAGCAGCAACACAAATTTATAAAAGCATCTCTATGTCTATTAACTAATTGTAATTGATTATTTTTTTAAAATTTGTGTAAGGTGGTGTGTACCTGAAAGGGTAGTAGTGATGTTGGTTGTGGTAGTGGCGGTACTAATGGTGGTGGTTGTTGTATTGTTGGCGACGGCAGCGGCGGCAGCAGCAGCAGCGGCAGCGGCGGCGGCGACGGCAACAACATCGGCCGGACGACGGCCCAACAATGGGACATGCGGTGGCTAAAAGAACTTAATGTCGATGTCCCCCGGCCGCGACTTGTGGTACGTATAGATGTGCGTCATTAACGAATTTCTTGAACAGTAAACGCGCTCACAGATGACGCAGCGGTATTCCTCCTGGCGTTCGGCGTGCTTGTCGGCGATGTGCCGCTTCAGGGACGCCTTTGAGCATAACACCTTGCCGCACAGCTGGCACGTGAACACCTTCTTTGGTGACGCCCCTGCAACAGCAAAACCAAGCTCGCTCTGGGGTCTATTACGCGCGTCTTGCCACCAGCAGACACATATGTTTTTTTAATCATAAAAATATCAAAAAAATCAATTTCCAAACAAACAGGAGATAAATCAACAGGCAAACAATAAAGAAAATTCAATTTCCTTATTGTTCCGAATGTCTCTACGGCGGCTTCTCTACTAAACTAAAATTGAGACTTGACCAATTTTTTTTTTTTTAGTTGAAATTTCAAAAAAAATAAAACAGAAAATCTGTGCCCCGACCGCACACTCGCGCGATCTTTGCCCACGCGAACTTAGCATTACTGCCAGCAGCCACAATTTTCAATCAATTAAAAATTCAAAAATTAATCTAAGGTGGCTTAATTTAAAGTCTCCATAGCGATTTTGGCTGGTTGCTGCTGCTCTTATTATTATTTTAATATTTTGACTTTTTTTGATAAAAAGAACCACCGCGCCAACAACACACCACCCCCAAAGAAAATCTGCGCGCCACTGCACAGTACACCAACATCATTTTTGTACAATTCTAACAAATAATAATAATAATAATAATCACAATAATTAATAATAATAATAAATAAAATAAATAAATAAACAAATCTTGTATCCAAGAGAAACAACAAAAAATAAAACAAAACACAGGGTTGGGCAATTTCAATAAAGGCCCTGGCGTATAATCAGCCCGAGTGTGCGGACGTGTTGGGAATTTGAAAAAAAAATAAATACGGCGCTGTATTCTAATATATAAAACTATAAAATAGAAACAAATACAACAACAACAACAACAACAACAAACAACATTAACAACAGCGATTACAATACAAAAAAATTAAATTAAAATTAAAAAAAATAAGTCTCCTGGTGGCAAAACTGTTGGAAGGGTAATTATCAACAACACTCGCACATACACCCTTGATGATGATGATGATGATGGTGATGATGAAGACGGCTATGGTCAGGATTAGGGGTAGTTGTTTCGTGGTTGTTTAAATTTTTTTTTGTAATTGAAGCAAACATTATCATCATCGAAAATAAAACCCAAGCTACTTCACAAATGTAAAAATATATTTGAAACATAAATAAATGGTTATTACAACAAGTACAATAAAATATGATAAATATTGCATCAAACAACATGAACATGCGTAAATGCAAATAATAATAATAATAATAATAAAATCAGAATAATAATAATAACTAATAAAAAAAATATATATGAAACTTTACACAGGACTATTACGAAAAGAATTTCAGTTTTGAATCCGGAAAACTCAAAAATTCGGGGGTTGCCAATTGGAAATCATCGTTTTTTCCCGGAATTATCATTCAAAAAAAAAAAAAAAAAGAAAGAGAACCGAAAAACGCGAAACTCTTATAATTGAAAAATCAGTCAAAAGATATCAGTCTTCAAGAATACCGCAAAATATTTCAGTGAAATTTCAGTCTTTCAGCAAAAATAGAAACGAAATTAATTAATTAATTAAAGAAAAAAAAATTAAAAATAAAGTCCTGTACTCTCTCTTTTGCATAAATAACACGTGTACGGTGTTGTTCTACGAAAGAATCGGCCACAAATCCGGCACGTATGTCGTGATTTAATCCATTGAATCTTTGGCCGATTACTAGGTTAGAATCGGCCATAGATTCGAATACTATAGGTCGATTTTTTTGATAAACACGCCGTACACCCTGTATATAGTCGTCAATTGTTTTTTTTTATCAATTATTTAAATATATAAAAAGAACGCAAAAGATATCGATAAATAAACATATATTATTTCTATTATTCTTCTTTTTTGTTAAATATCTATATATATTTATATATTTATATGTATAATGGAAGTATTCCCTTTCACCGATTAATATAGAAAAAAAAAAGAAACATTAATAGGGGTGTATTATACAGGGTGTACAAAACTCTCTCACCTCACAGTTGGCTGTTTTAATGACGCAATTGTATTTGCTAAATTTGACATTTGTAAATACATATGAATCAATCAACGACACTACATAACGAAACCATAGCCAACTACAAAATGAAACAATATTGAACACCTTGTATTTGCACCGTTTGAATTTTTGAAAATTTTAGAATTTCACGAAGAAAATCAAAAAATATCACAGAGCCAAAATGAGAACGCGTTGATGTTTAAATAATAATAATAATAGTAATAAACATAATAATAATAATAATTATATGAAAATAACGGGTCATTCGAAATTTTTCATTCAGAGTTGGAACACACTCTGAATCAAAAATACTAATTAACACTAAGAACTAATAACTAATCAATNTTACCCCAAATTAGTTGAAATGAACCATATCGTCAATTGAGAGCGTAGCGAATTCAAATATAATCGTTTATTTGGTGGGAATTGTCGGTTTTATTGGGCGAAAATTGACGAAAATCAACCATAACCTCACTTTTTCAATTAGCGCAACTACCAAAAATATTCACTTTCGGCTTAATTTCTAACGTTGTTTCTAATCTGAAATTAACGAATTATTAAAGTATCAAATTATTTTCATATTTGTTGAATTGTTACTAATTTGAAAATCGCGCCGATTCTCGTAGTGTCAAAATCTTTCATGTTGGTAATACTGCCAATAGTGATTTTTTTTTTTTAGTAAATTCCGCTCCAATTGTTTTTTGTTTTTTTAAATAAAATCAACACAATAATTTAAATTTGTGTATTTATTTGAAAATCCTTAATTTTTATGAGTTTAGTGGAATTTAGTGTGGTTGTGTTGGCGGCAGTGGAACCACCCGCGAAATCGATTAGACAAACTTCAGCCGCCTTTGACACGGTCGTTTCGACTTGTCAATTGATTTTCATTTGTTCGATTTGACCTAATCTAGTCGTCTAGATTTTCGTTTTTGTTTTTTTACCCATCATTCAATTTTGTGTGGTTTTGCGTGATTGTTGTGAATTAGCGGATTTGGTGATTTAGTGATCGAAAATGGTGAACGAAATGGTGGAATTCGCCGAAGATTGGTTGATGTACAACACGATTTTGGGCGAGGGTTCCTATGGGGAGTAAGTTTGATTATTTTAAAATTATTTTAATTGGGTTTTAATTGTTCGATTTTAGGGTGAAATTGTTGGTTAATAAGCACACCGATGAGAAAGTGGCCTGTAAGATTATCAACTATAAAAAACACATAAATGCCGAAATGAATATAAAAAAGGAGATTTTAATCCATAAAATGTTGCACCATGAGAACATTATACGGTTTTATGGACGCCGTAAGGAGCAAGATAAAGAATATATTTATTTAGAATATGCCGCCCATGGGGAACTGTTTCAAATGATCGAACCCGATATTGGTATGCCGACCAGTTTGGCACAATCCTATATGAAACAATTATTAGCCGGTTTACAATATTTACACAATAAGGGCATTGTACATCGCGATATAAAACCGGAGAATCTATTAATTGACGATGATGGAATTTTGAAGATTAGCGATTTCGGTATGGCCACACTGTTTCGTAACAAGGGCAAAGAACGTCTACTCGATAGAAGGTTTAATTTCAATTTAATTTCCCACCCCCCTGTACTATTTCGAAAAGTAAGCTGTGCCTGTCAAATCGACTTCGATTAGTTGGCTATGAAATCACATAACCTCAACGATCAAGACAACTGATATCGTAGCCTACTATTCAATTAAACTTGTAATACACAACTTACTATTCGTAATATTGTAAATATCGATAATGATAGTTTTCTATTCTAGATGCGGAACTAAACCGTATTTAGCACCGGAAATTCTAATACAACCCTATAGGGCACAACCGGCTGATATTTGGAGTTGTGGAATTGTTCTTATTGCCATGTTGACCGGTGGTAAGTCCCCAAAAATTGGTAAAAATCACGATTTCTATTGTTTGTTTTTTGATTGTTTTTCCATCGATAGATTGACTTGCGACTTTTTTTTATAGTCGACCATTTAGAATAATGATTAACGAATGATTGTATTCAGTTGACCAAATTGTCCATTTATCAATATGATTGGTAATTTCGTTTAATTTGGATCGAATTTTCAACAAAAAAAAAACACGACAAAGTAAAGGCGTTTCACACCAGTATAGCGAGCGTTCGAAAAGTAGGCTGTGCATCTCAATTAAATATTGACTAGTAGGCTATGAAATCACATAACCTTGTAACTGGTTTATTGATTAAAACAATTGATTTCATAGCCTACTAATCGACACTTAATTAATATGCACAGTTTACTATTCGAAATATTGTGAGGCGTTAATAGAACGCTTCAATTTACTCATCATATCAATTTTAACACGTATTTTTCAACATTAAATTATAATTTGTCTGATTTCCGGAAATCCAATCAATTTTCGAATTCTATGTTTTAACACGATAATTATTGGGGCCAAATATTAGAAACTATTCTATAAAAATTCTTAGTAATTGTTTTATTTGTTTATAATTATGTGAATTTTATAATAGTACCGTTTATAATGAGTGCTGGATTTTCCGTGTAAAAACATTCCAATATGTATTGTTCTACAAACACTGTTAATTATAGGTTGTTTTTTCGATTCGTTTAAAAGCTAGGTTTCGATAGGTAAATAAAGCGATTGTCCGTGTTAAAATCTTCCAATATAGGATAATTGTTCTATAAATAGTGCTAATTATTTTAAGAGCTCCATAGATCTTTATACGTAAGAAATAAAGCGATTTTCCGTGTAAAAATATTCCAATATAACGTTATTATTTTACAGTGTTAATTATAGGTTCTTTTACGATTATTTTAAAAGTTAGATTTCGATGAAGCGATTTTCCGTGTAAAACTATTCCAATATAGCGTTACTGTTCTTCAGGCAGTGTTAATTATAGGTTTTTTTCCCATTTATTTTAAGAGCTAAATCTCGATAAGTAAGAAATAAAGCGATTTTCCGTGTTAAAATATTCCAATATTGCGTTATTCTTCTACAAACAATGTTAATTATAGATTCTTTTACAATTATTTTAAGAGCTAGATCTCGATAACACGGAAAATCGTTTTATTTCTTAATAACGCGATTTTCTGTGTAAAAATATTCCAATATTGTTCTACGAATAGTGTTAATTATACGTTTATTTATGTTTATTTTAACAACTAGATCTCGATAGGTAAGAAATAAAGCGATTTTCCGTGTAAAAATCTTCCAATATAGCACTATTGTTCTATAAACAACAGTGTTAAATATAGGTTGTTTTACGATTATTTTTAAAGCTAGATCTCGATAGGTAGAACAATAACAACGTTCTATTGGTATATTTTTACACGGAAAATCGTTTAACAAACAGTGTTAATTATAGGTTCTTTTACAATTCAATTTAAAAGAACTATAAATAGGTAAGAAATGAAGTTTTAAATAATTTCGAAATTTTCATTATAGAATTACCATGGGCCGATACAACAAGTGATGAATTTGAAAATTATAAAAATGATACTTATTTAACATTATCACCATGGAGAAAATTAGGCAATAGTACATTAAGTTTAATACGTAAAATTCTAGTTATTGAACCAAATAAACGTTTAACAATTGAACAAATTTTGAAACATCCATGGATGAAGTACGATTTTGAAAATAGTAAGTTTCGAAAAAAATTAACCAAAAAAAAACAAAAAAAAAATTACACAAGATTTTTTTTGCATAATTGCTGATTATGTGACCCTTTGGTAATTTAGCGGTTTGATTGTATTTGAAATATCATAAAGCTAGATTACCAAAGCATTACGTTCAGTTTTAATCATCAATGGAGGATTTCACCCCCGTTTAGGGGGTAATGACGTCACAAATTCGCACTATTTCGAAAAGTAAGCTGTGCATGTCAATTCGACTTTGTTTAGTAGGCTATGAAATCACATAACCTCATATTAGGAGGTTATATAAATTTCACAGCCTACTAATCAAAGTTGGATTGATATGCACAGCTTACTATTCGAAATATTTTAATTGATCAATAATTATAATTTAGGTGTACATGAGGATAATGTGGATGGTTCATTGATTAATCCAGCGAAACGTTTCAATTCAATGATGGAAACAGAAACACGAATCCATCGTGATAATCCACGTGTTATTTTATCACAACCAAATCTAGTAATACGTCCATCATCATTAAATCAATTAGTTAATGATTTGAAACGTACAAATCGTGAACAAATCTGTTTTTCACAGCCTGTACATAATGATGATTTAATTTTATCATCACAAATCCAATTTAATGCCAGTCCAATAACAAAAGATACATTCAATAATGTGATAAAACGTCTAACACGTTTCTATGTTCAAACAAATTATGAGAAAACATTAGAAGTATTATGTTCAATATTAGATACGTTCCATTATAATTGGTATATTGATGGATCGGGTGCTGTAAGTTTATAAGGAATTTTGAGGTTAGTTTTTTTTAATCGATTTTTTTAGGTTACAATCAGTACAGTCGACTTGATGAAGAATCAATTGATATTCAAAGCGAATATCATTGAAATGGAGGGGAGGATCTTGATTGATTTTCGATTGTCTAAAGGTTGTGGACTTGAGTTTAAAAAGAAATTCGTTAAACTCAAACAGTGCCTCAGTGATATTGTTGACAAAAATAATTAAATTTGTATTGAATCAATAAATTATTATTATTATTTTTTCTAATAAATTATTGAAATGGACAATCACTATCTGTATGGGTGTCCACACAGAACATCCCTTTTATCCTAAAATACAATGAATTTAATTATTTGTAAAAATAAATATTCGGGGATTTACCCGAACGGTGTATCTTCACCCATTGCGACCGTTTTCCCAGGTAGATAACCCGATTTGTTTGTTTTCTTCGGACAGGTGGCTTGACATGGCCGGCCTACGTAGATGTCCTTCTGGCGGACTGTAGCGGCGTAGAAACAGGCGCTTTGGAAATGACTACAACGTGCCCGACCTGTATAAAAGTAAGTAAATTGTTTATTTTAAAAAGATCGACACTATTTGGAAAAGTAAGCTGTGCATTTCCATTAAGTGTTGATTAGTAGGCTATGAAATCACATTAGGAGGTTATGTGGTGTTTATTGTTGACAACAACCGATTTCATAGCCAACTAGTCAACGGTTAAATTGAGTGCACAGCTTACTTTTCGAAATATTACAAGACGGTAATAATGCAAATAACGTTTTGGTTTATCAAAATTGTCGAAAAACGCCCACTCTGGTATTTTTTTTATTTTGTTATGGTTGGGTCAAAACGACCCTATCGGTTACCATCGCCGAGCAATTGCGTCATCGTCGATTTTTTCCAATTCGAACCCCAATTTTTGATTTGATTTTCCGGTAGAGCTGATTTTTCCGCGTCCAGACGTGTGAAAATTTTCGGGGGTCACATGGGGAAATTCGCGAGGAAAAAATTTGTTGAAATTTGCATCACACTTGCCATGCATCAGCATTGATTTGATGGATCGAGTAGGCTAGGAAATTTGACATAATTGTAGACAAATATGGCGGATTCAATTATCAAAAATAAAACGATCAAGTAGGCATAATTTCAAATTTGACATAGCATCACAATACCTCTGGATTTACCATTGATTTACTAATGGATCAAGTAGGCTTGGGTTGGAATTTTGACATAATTACCGACAAATATGGCGGATTTAATTGTCGAAAAAAATGAGAAATTTCGATGATTGGAGTCGTGGAAATCGCACAAACTATTGAAGAGATCAAATGTATTTCAATTTTACTACTCCAATTTTCATCTCTATTGCTAGCAATTTTCCGAATTTTTCATTTTATTTTCGACAATTTAATCCGCCATATTTGTCTATAATTATGTCAAATTTTCAATCTATGCCTACTTGATCCATTAGTAAATCAATGCTTGTAGTGTTTAGTCAAAGGTATTGCGATCAAAATTTCTAATTTTATTTTTAATCCGCCATGTTTGTCTAAAATTACGTCATATTTTTAAGCCTACTTGATGCATTAATAAATCAATGATGTAATGCTTATTCTGAGGTATTGCAATCCAAATTTCTTATTTTATTTTTGATCATCAAATTCGCCATGTTTATTAACTATAGGCGGAATAAAAATAAAATGAGAAATTTGAATCGCAATACCTTTGACTAAACGGACTAAACCATTAAAAGCATTGATTTACTAAATGCATCAAGTAGGCTTGAAAATATGACGTAATTATAGACAAACATGGCGAATTGAATTGTCAAGAAATTTGGATCGCAATTGCCATACATCAGCATTGATTTGATGGATCGAGTAGGCTTGGGTTGGAAATTTGACATAATTGTAGACAAATATGTCAAAAATAAAAAGATCAAGTAGGAATAATTTGAAAATTTGACATAGCATCAGCATAGTAAGTGGAAAACACAATACCTCTGGAATACTAATGCATCAAGTAGGCTTGAAAATATGACGTAATTATAGACAAACATGGCGGATTGAATTGTCAAGAAATTTGGATCGCAATACCTCTGAATTAGCATTACATCATTGATTTACTAATGGATCAAGTAGACGTAATTATGTCAAATTTTCAAGCCAACTTGATCTTTAAGTAAATCAAATTTAGAGGTATTGTGATTAGAAAATATTAGAAAATAAAATAACGCTAAAATGAAACAATTAGAATTAATTTTGAAAATTTATTTGTTACAATTAATCGTTTAAAATTTGCGGTTTTAATTGTAAACGATCGATAACAAATTGCGGCATACAATAAGTTGGATTGATTTGTTTAATATTCACTTGTCCCATCAATGATAAGGCAGCTAGACCGAATAAACTATGATAAGGATCGGGCATATCACCGGGACGATCAGCAAAACCACCACTATCACAATCCTGACAGGCCAATATGAATTTCGTTAATTTCTCCCGACTAATCCAATGTAATTTTCCTAATATTGTTAACGATGATAATACCCACCATGAATAGCAAACATCGGGTAGTTTTTCTGGTCGGCCATTTAGACCGCCTGAGGGTAGTTGGCGTTCGCACAACCACCAGGCTAATGTGTCCGTTTCGACGATATCCAAACGTTTTGTTATCGATAGAAAACCGAGACAACAATAAATTAAACCGGCATGACTTTCGGATAGGGGCCGGGAACCGAAACCACCATCGAAATTCATACAGGATCGTACAAATTCAACTGCCCCATCGATATCGACGGCGTCCATTCGATTAATTAACGATAATGTTGCAATGGCACAAAATGAGAAACGCGTATCGATTTCACCCCATTGATCACCACTAAAACTACCATCGGGTTGTTGGAGATTTACAATAAATTTAACAACCCCCTCAATATCGATTGTATCGATTCGATCGTACATACAGAGGATTTGTATGGCGCTTAATGTGTGTAGAAGATGCGGATCGTGGCCCAATGATGCACTAATACCGCCATTTTCACATTGACAATCCTTTATAAATTGGACAATCTCATCTTTAGGTAGTGCATGTTGATGGTCTAATAATTCTAATGCTGTTAGACCCCAATACATGCCCGATATACGCAAATAATCGGTCATACCATACTCGTATTGATTGTCATCTTTACCATAATCACGCAAGAATTCGATGTGTTTATCGAATAGAATCGTTGATGGGGCATTCTCTTTCAATACAACATCTTTAATTAAAGTTGCCATAATCAAGTTGTCGACGAATTTCGAAACAATAGCTTGATATAACCTCAAATTATAAATGTCATTATGACAGGTGTGTAGAGGCTATGACGCGTAATTTGGCCGAAATTAATTCAATTTAAATCGTAAATTTGATCAAATTCGAATTAAAAATTCGAAAATTGCACAATTCTAGTTTAAATTATTGTTTTTTATATTTTTTAATTCAATTTAATGCGTTTTTTTCTAATTGAAAATAAAGTCCGGCTTGTAAATGAGAAATTCTACCTATTTGCGTCAATATAACCTCAAAATTTTGACGTAAACTGTGTATAGAGTCTATGACGCGTAATTTGGCCGAAATTAATTCGATTTTAATTGTCAATTTGATCAAATTCGAATTTATAATTAGAAAATTGCGCAATTCTAGTCTCAATTATCGTTTATTTGCGTCTTTTTAAATTCAATTCAAATCGTATTTGCTGATAATTAAAAAGTGCCGCCATCTAGATGACCGACTCTAGTTATAATTGAGCGCGGCAAATATTGGCGCTAAATTTGAATTCAAAACTTACGTAAAGCGTGTCCTTTACAACCGGGCTGCATTTGTCCACCATTAACACAAAAATCAACATGTCCAATTTGATTAATTTCACCCAATAAACCGGCATTTGTATGGATAATTTGAACTTGATGGGCGTCGTCTTTTGTTAAACGAAAATAACGATCACCGTAACGATTAATTAACGGTCTTGCTGGATCTAATCCTGGATTAATTTAATTTTTGGGGTAGATTAAATTAGAGAATTAAATTAAAATTAAAGGCTACAAACCGACGATTTTGTGTTGTTTTACATTTAGATGATTACTGATCATCCCACAGATATGGGCACCTAATGAATGGCCAACACAGGTTGTCCCACGGGCATCGCCCCCCTGCGCCATAATGGTTGCGTACAATTTCGCCGTACATTGACTAACTAATTTCATATTGTTTAACGCGGATAGATAACAAGGGAATCGTGCTAATCGCATCCAATCAATCGTAAAAATGTTGTAATCCGTTCGTGTTAAATAGGCTGGAAATTTGCAAAAATTCACAACGATTTTTACGCTAATTAAACAACTTTCGTGTAATTATAAGTTGAATAATTACCGTTCCTTAGGATCGTCATCGGCCGTTTATTCTCGGTACCATTAAAACCGTGTATAATGAAGACGTTTTTTCGTGTTTTAATCCATCCGGCGTACTTTAACGCGTATGGATTTCGGATATCGATTCGTAACCGTTTCGGACCTGATTCACTATTCAAATTACAACATTTCGTTTAGATAGAGTTCGTGTTATTTGAGGGACTTTAATTATTTGTTCAACTTACTGCGTGTAGAGATAGAAGCGAATCTCGTTATCCGGACATGTGTTGCCGTATTTCATCACGCATTGCCAATAGTGTAGATCGAGGGCATTGAAACCACCCGAAAAGGCGTCTGGAATTATTATTATTATTTTTTTTGAATTTCAAATTATCGAGGGCATAATTTTCTAACAAAACAACAATTTGGGACGATTTTTGATTAAAAATTCATGCCACATTCGACGATTAGAGATCTTGACCTAGACTTAAAATAATTACCTTTTCCGGTTAGACTAATAATTCCAATAAAACTAACAATTAAAATAACACGTTTCATTATCATCTTGGTAAATTTAGCAAAATTCTATTTGAATTCACTAATTTTGTTAAAAAATAATTAATCATCACAATTATTAAATTAACAACAAATCATTTAGATAACTGTTAAATTAACTAAAACAACACTAATTTGGGTGTTTTTATAATTAATTTAGAATATTTCCATATTTTATTATAAGTCGAAATTTTATTTGTTACACTTAGCGTTGTTGACTTCTCTTTAACTACCGTTCGTTTGATTCAAATTAGAATCTAGTAGGCTAAAACACCGATTCTCTTACAACATAACGGTATTTCGTCTCCTAGTAGGCCATGATTTTGTCGTAACGTAAGTCGACTTCTTGTTTCAAGTACAGTAATCTGTATTACCGACAAACTGTCATTTCAGTTTGTCGGTAATGCAGGTTATATTGAGTTGAAACAAGAAGCCGACCTACGTTCACAAAAATCACAGGCTACTGCGATAAACAATACCGTGGAATATTTGTTATGTGCTATTGAAAAAAAAACCGAAATTTTTTTATTTGAAATAGACACGTTTAATCTGTTATTAAACGGTTATGATTGGAGATTTTGTAGAAAATTGGCCTTAAATTTATTAAAATTAATCAATAATGCTTGGATAAATGTCTAAATAGTTTAAATTTTGAACTTTCCCGCGTTGTAATATTTTGAAAAGTAAGCTGTGCATGTCAGTTAGATGTTGACTAGTAGGCTATGAAATCAGTATTTGCAATACTTACGAGGTTATGTCATTTCATAACCTACTAGTTGAGATGCACAGCGAGTAAAATGCCCCTCTTTTTTGTTATCAAACGATTATGTTATGAAGATTTTGTAAAAAAAAAACAACACGACCTAATTAATTAATTAGTTCAAATTTATTTATTTAAGTGGAAAAAGCCTTTCAGATTGCCTCTGTTATCAATAAAGTGACGCATTTCATTCCCATTGCGTCATATTTCGAAGAGTAAGCTATTGACTAGTAGACTATGAAATCAATTGTTTAGCAATAGGGGGTCATATTATAAGGTTATATGATTTCATAGCCTACTTTGGTCAATACTTAGTCAAAGTCGACTGACAAGCACAACTTACTTGTTCCAAAATTTGTGCGAATTTGTGACGTCATTGACTCCCGGTAGGGCCGCTCTTTAGTTATCAAACGATTATGATTGAAGATTTTGTAGAAAAATAGACGTTAAAGTTATTAAAATAGTGCTAGAAAACGATAGATATCTCAATAGACTATTATTAGTTCAAATTTTTGGACTATTTATGTTTGAAAAAAGCCTCTGTTATCAATAAAGTGTGGTATTTAATTCCTGTTTCGTAATTATTTCGAAAAGTAAGCTGTGCATTTCAGTTTACGTTAATTAAGTAGGCTATGAAGTCAGTTTTTTTTGACAATAGGAGCCACGTAAGTTACAAGCTTATGTGATTTCATAGCCTACTTTGCCAATATCTAATTAAAGTGGACTGAGATGCACGGCTTACTATTCGAAATAGTGCGAATTTGTGACGTCATCGATCTCTGTAGGGCCTCTCTTTAATTATCAAAACGATTACGATTGAAGATTTTGTAGGAAAAAAAACGACCTAATTGGCTTGAAAGTTATTAAAATTAATCAACACTTAAGCCTTGGACTATTATTAGTTTAAATTTGAGTAGTTATTATTTTTTTCGTTCATCTAAGTAAGCTGTGCAATCTTATTAAGTGTTGACTAGTAGGCTATGAAATCAATTGTTTTCATCAATAGTTACAAGGTTATGTGATTTCATAGCCTACTTTGCCAAATGTCTAATTGAAGTGGACTGAGATGCACAGCTTACTTTGAGAAATAGTGCGAATTTGTGACGTCATCACCCCCTATAGAGCGTGTAGAAGTAGTGAAACGCCTCTCTTTACTTATCAAAACGATTACAATTGGAGATTTCGTAGGAAAAACGACCAAATTGGCTTGAAAGTTATCAAAAAACAAATCAATATCGCTACACATGAAAATATGCAGAAAATTTACCAAAGATTACCGATAGAAGATGAAAAAACAACTGAATTTTCTTTAATAAAACAAAAAACAAAAAAAAATCCATAAAACGAGGGGATATTGTTTGTTGAAAGGCAGGTGTGCGAGAAATGTCAGAAACTATATGATATTGTCTTACATCTTCTCACAAATACCATAAACGTGAGATGGTAGAATTAGATGGCTGTGAGATAGAACGAAAACACAGTGGCGTACCTAACCGGGGGGGGTTATAATGGCGATTATTATGTGATTGTATAGAATTTAGGCCAATTTCAATTGGAAACGATTCTATTTCAATTCTAGAGTGATTTATGACGATTGGAACGATTAAAGAACACTCACAAATATCTCTCGATTTTAGTTCAATGGTTTTTGGCAAGGTTTCAACGATTTTTCCAAACAAATTTCAAGCGTGTTCCATTTAAAAAATACGAACAGAAAACCGATTAACAGGTTGTAACACTGTCTGTGTTTATTATTTATCATTTCTAGAAAATTCCATTAGATCCGTTTATATATTTCGAAAAGTAAGCTGTGCATGTTAATTAAGTGCTGTAGAGTTGGCTATGAAATCGGTTGTTACAGCAATAGTTATGAGGTTATGTGATTTCATAGCCTACTAGTCGACATCTAATTGATGTGAACTGAGATGCACAGCTTACTTTTCTAAATAATGCAAATTTGTGACGTCATTCCACCCTAAACAGGGTGAAACGCCTCTCTATGTTTATAAATAAATAGTTTTTTTTCTAGATTTGTATCAAAATCCGTTTCTCATTAATTTCAATCAAATTTAAAATTAAATTTCGATATGGGTTTTTTTTTAATTTCATTCCTGAAAAAGAAAAAGTAATTATTCGAGTTTTGAGCGTGTAATGAATTATTAATGGTGGTTTTTTTTTTTTCATTGAATTAGGCGGAAATCTAGAAGAGAGAGTTTAAACAATTTGTTTGGGTTAAATTTAGAATTTTGGTTAAAGTTTTGGCTTTTTTTTTGGGGAATTGACGAAGAAATTAACAACGATTCGTTACAAATTCGCACTATATGGAAAAGTAAGCTGTGCATTTCAATTAAGTGTTGATTAGTAGGCTATGACATCATATAACCTCACAACTTACGAGATTATATTCTCAAAAAACTGACTTCATAGCCTACTAGTCAACATTTAATTAACATTGACAGCTTACTTTTCGAATTATTATGTAAACTTTTAGAGTGTAAACAACTTTTTTAATTTGGAATTTTGGATTTTTAATGGACTACAATCGTGGAAATTAACGATTCGTTAGCAAATGTTTCCAGATTTTCACTATTTGGAAAAGCAAGCTGTGCCACTTTGACTAGATATTGACTCGTAGGCTATGAAATCGCACTATTTGGGAAAGTAAGCTGTGCATCTCAATCCACTTCGATTAAAGTAGGCTATGAAATCACATAACCTCACAACTTAGGAGATTATATGGCGCCTATTGCTAAACAATTGACTTCATAGCNTTCAATGTAATTTGAAAGGAAAAAAATAACCCAAGTTCGATGATTCATTGCGATATAAAGGAGAATTTTTATGATTTGGCCCTTTGGCTTAATGGCAATAGGTTAATAAACAAAACAGCTTGGAAATCCCAAATTGAGCAACAGATTTGCAAACGTGGTCAAAAGTTATCGGACCTTAAAGGAACCGAAAATAAACTCACTTATGGCACCACAATTTTTGAAAAAATCGAAAAATCGTCCATCCAACTGTCAAAAACCCCAAAATTTTACCAAAATTCTCGTTAAAAACGAAAATTTGGAATGATTCAAGTCCAATATACGAAGTTGTATTTTAAATGATAATAAAAAACTCAAACTTTGACGGAAATTGTCAAGAAGATCTTTCAACAGATAAACTGGAGAGTCAAAAATTTTTATTTGGAGAAAATTCGATAATTTTTAAAAATAAAAGTTCAAACTAGGGGGCCAAACAATGGACCAAAATTTCTACGTAGAGTCAAAATTGGGCTTTTTTAACAATTTGAAAGTGCCAAAAATTCACAGCTAATTCTATCGGCCTTCAACAATTTTAACCCACATCTTTTTTGATAATTCTAACAATTTTCCCTGTTTCTATTTTGTCTTGATTCCGCTACAATGATAACGACAGGAAAACTTATCTCTTCTATAAATTTGCATATTTTATTGTAATTTTTCCAACAAAATAGAACGATACAATCTTGTGGCTTTGAAAATATTGTCATGTTTATTCGTTAAAAATAATTACAAAGTAATCTATTTCCCCAACACGTACGTTTGGAATAAAAGAACCAATTTTATCTCGTTCGAAATAAAAGTCTTATTGTATCTACAAATATGGAAATTATCAAAGATTTTCATTAAATCCATCAATAAAAGAACGCATTGTTATTGAAATAAGCGTGTGTCATAGGGATAAAAATACTAGACTCGTGTATTAGAAAAATTGCATCAGATTTTGAGACCGACAAAAATGCAAGTCATTCTAATTACAATAATAATTAGACTAGTGCAATGGAAATAAATGAAAATTTACGAAATTTATAAAAATTATTTGCTATTTTTCGTTTAAACAACACAACTTTAGTGCTGATAGCGAAGGTATAAAAAAATTGTTTAAAAAAAAATAGTAAAATTGATGCTTTCGTCATCTTGAAATTGAAATATAAGAAGCCGATAAGAGAGCAAACTCACCAGTAATCAGTCGGTTATAAAGCTTTGTAGTTGAAGCAAATTTAATATTCGTCAATAATTCTGTTATCAATTGTGCCAATTCTTAAATCAGTAAGTATGGAATTTTGAAATGTCACACAAATTCAATGATAATTCCCAAAATTGCAATCTTTAGAACAATTCAACACCTTTTTGATTCATAATCGGGAGCTTTTTTGAATTAAAAAAAAACCGGCTAACTGAAAGTTAGCCCAAAGGGTCTCGCTTGGCTCCTAAAGCCAGCCGAATAAGCACCGTTTCCTTCCAGTTTTCAGTTCGAATTAAAATTCGTTACTGTATAACCGAAATGAAGAAATACAGGGTGAGATTCTGAACTTTTCGCCTTGAACTTTTCGATAAAACATAGACTTTTCTTTGATAAGATGATAGTTGCGTTCTAGTTTTTTTTCCGTTGTTGTGAATGCCAATAAAATTCATTGACCTCATATATTCACACAGATTCGGATTAAAATTTATTTATTATTAATGTTTTTTGTTATCAAAATAAAGTTATGGGTTTTCCCCAAAGTCGGGAAATTCTCGAATAAAACTTATCGATAAATATTTATCGCTGCTGTTTATTGCGAATTATAAAAATAATAACACAAGAGAAGCTTATTGAAATTAAATTTAGCTGTTATTACTTCAAAGTAATTTGTTTCACGAGTTTTAGAATTGCTTTACAATTATCACTCATTGTTTATTGCAATAATAATCTTCTTTATCTTTATTATATTTATAAAAACAAAACGTTTTTCATTAAACAACGGTTTTTTAATGGAAATAACTTATAGTTGAACTTGACCTAGAGCCGAATGAATCAGCGGCTAAAGTCGTTGATAAATTTGCAAAAAATCGAGTAAAACTATCTAAATTGTCCCATTCACGATCCGGTATCATTGTTACATCGGTTCGGAACACCTTTAGTACGTTACGATAAGGATAAATGGCGATATTTAGTCGATAACAGTAGAAATCGAGTTTTGGATTAACGAATATTTGAAATTCGCGCCTTTATTACAATTACTACTCTGCTACTCAAATTTTGTTATTTATACGTATTATTATTTTTAATTGTTGATTAATTAATTAATCGAATATTGGAGTTTATCAAGGAATTTAATTGTTTTTCGAAAATTCAATTTTTAATTTAATTCGATTTAATATTGGAATTTTCCGAGTACACGAATATCGATTTACTCCCAAATAAAATGCGCATTTTTAAATATTTCCATGTACTTCTCGACGATATCACTCTAATATAAAAAAATATACTAATTAAAAATAAATAAACATAATTATTTAGGTTTTTTATTTATAATTATTTAGGTTAAATTAATTTCATTGTTTATTGTTTTAGATTTACCGCCAATACCATTCGAATAGTAGCCAATCGGCGCCTACTAATCGTACCACGTGATCGTATTGGAACTTATAAAAGGCCGCGTTAAGCCGGCTTCAGTCTCTTTTCCATCCACAGTACTAGTACGCTATAACGGTGTCTAACTAAGGTTTAGGAAAAAGGTCTTACAGTATTTAAAAAAATTATAAATTCATTTGTAATTAATTAAAAATTGTACCAAATGCCGGAAACATCAATAATAAACGGCCATACAAATGGTAATTCATCATCATACGATATGGAAGATGGTTCGACGTTTTTGTTCACATCCGAATCGGTCGGAGAGGGCCATCCAGGTATGTTTGCAATTTTGTTTTTTTTTTTTTTGAGGAAAATGGCGGTATTTACAGTCGACCAACCCTATATTAAACTCGTTCTATATTTATTTTTAATACTCAACTAGATTGGTTGAAAATAGTCTTAGGTATCTAGATTCGGTTGCAACTGAATCGATGGATTTCAGCCCAGATTTATTTAATGGTGGCTCGGTTTAAAACGAAACCACGTGGTGGTTTATAACCGTTGAAAATCACGCTTGTTATAATTTATTTAAACAAAATTAATATCCGTATTTTCTATAAAATGGACGATTGAGGCGCCATTATGGCAATATTGTGCAACAATTGCAATTTTTTTTCAAATCAAGATGGTACAATTATAGCCAACATAACCTCAGTTTCTTTTTATAGAATCCGGGTTTTTCCAATCGAGTTTATCTAAACTGTAATTTACACCAACATTAAATTTTTAATTAGATTTATATGACGAAATTTTTAGGCAAAACTAATTGATTGGTATTTCACCTATAATTTGGCATATCGTAGCTTTCTTCAGCCGTTTAAATGATTAAACACCAATCTACGACTAATTTAACCGAAACAAACAACTACAACCGGTATTGTTGGATGTAATAAGATATTGAACAATTTCCATACTTACTAGCGGCGTCATAGGTGTCTTTTTTCAGTTTGGCACGTTACCATTCTCGGAAACACGGATGCAATAACGAATTGAATGCATCACGTTTCTATTTAAATCACAACTGATAACAGTTTATCTTTTAAGAAAACGATAAAATTGCGCGTGTTCTACTTAAAAACAACCCCAATTTGGGTGGTAGAGAATTGTATTTTCAGCTAAAACATTGGTGAATTTTTGTAGTAATTGCACCCAATAAATGTCCACATTCTTGTGAAATTAATTCACTTGTAATGAACCATTTGGGTGCAAAATAGAATTGGTGAATTAGGCGTTCCAGTTTAATTGTTTTTGTATTAAAAATGGGTGCATATTCATCAAACAATCATGATTATTGTGAAATTACCCTAAAACTAAATTCTTGTAATAATCGCCATTTTGTGGTATTTTCTAGATAAAATGTGCGACCAAATAAGTGACGCAATTTTGGATGCCCATCTCCAACAAGATCCCGACGCCAAAGTGGCATGCGGTGAGTTTTCTTCAAATTTCCCTAATTTATATTAATTTGAATTTTTCTTAATTGAAGAAACTGTCACCAAAACGGGTATGATTTTACTTTGCGGTGAAATCACATCAAAAGCCGTGATTGATTATCAGAAAGTTGTTAGAGAAACTGTTGCTCATATCGGCTATGATGATTCGTCAAAAGGTACGTTCTTTCAAATAATCTCAAACTTTCTTCAACTTGTTAGATTTGTTATTAAATTTCTTGTAATTGAAAGCAGCTGCTAATAATTGTTTTATTTGTTTAAATAATAAACGCATGCTTTTTCTTTAAAAAAAAAAAACCGAAGTCTTTGGTAAATATTAGAAATTGATTCAAATTAGGCTTGGATTGGCGTACACTCAATCTTCTGGTGGCAATAGAACAACAATCGCCCAACATTGCAAATGGTGTACATACAAATCGTGATGAAGTTGATATTGGTGCTGGTGATCAGGTATAGAATAAGAACAACAAAATTAATATTGAAATACAAACAACGGGGGATAGTTTTCCATTCAAATTCTACTTGCTTTTGTTACTCTATAATTTTATCAATGTAGCTTTATGCTTTAACCTCTAACTTTATTTTCCATACTATCACTAATCATTCTCATGTAATCATTGATTAATCGATGATAATTTACAGGCGAATATTGACTTTAACATAGCGTTCGATATCATAATTCTAATTTAAAATTGTGCTTAATTTTCGGTAAATGCTGGGTTTTCTAATTAAAACAAAAAGTTGTGTTAAAGTTGATATAAATGCTTAAATTTGATAATAAAATCGATTGATTGCATGGCCGGTGTTTTATGCACAGGTTTTGATTACAAGACGTGCAACGTCTTATTGGCTTTGGATCAACAATCACCTCAAATTGCAGCAGGTGTACATGTAAATCGTAACGAAGAAGAAGTTGGCGCTGGCGATCAGGTGATTTTCCAGATTTTCCAGCCCTTACGTATTGTTTTTCATTAAAAACCACTAGAAATCATTAATTTTCTCATTATCAAGAATTTAAATTAAAATATTGGGCTCATTTCACATGATTATTGTAATGAATCGTAGTGTGCAAAAATCGAAATGATCATTAGATTTGGGGTATTATTCATCAAACAATCACACTTATTGGCACCAATCAAATGATTGTATTTATTTCTGCCATAACACTTCATCTATCGATACACAGGGGAAATTGGGTTTTACTAATTTTCAATGATTTTATTGATTGATTCTATTTAGGGTCTAATGTTTGGTTATGCAACCGATGAAACCGAAGAATGTATGCCATTAACTGTAGTATTAGCACACAAATTGAACCACAAAATTGCCGAATTGAGGAGATCTGGTGAATTATGGTGGGCCAGACCCGATTCTAAAACACAAGTAAATCATAAAATAAATCCAAATTAATTTAATTAACCGATAATTTGTAGGTTACATGTGAATATTTGTTTGATCGTGGTGCTTGCATCCCAAAAAGAGTTCATACAGTTGTTGTATCCGTACAACATAGTGAGAAAATCAATTTGGACGATTTACGTTCAGAAATTTTAAATAAAGTTATTAAAAGCGTAATTCCATCGCAATATTTCGACGATCAAACAATCGTCCATATTAATCCTTGTGGATTGTTCATCATTGGGGGGCCACAAGTAATTATTAATCATCATTAATTATCGATTAATTGATTGGTGTTTTTGTAGAGTGATGCCGGTTTGACTGGTCGTAAAATAATCGTGGATACTTACGGTGGTTGGGGTGCACATGGTGGTGGTGCATTCTCTGGTAAAGATTTTACAAAAGTGGATAGATCAGCTGCTTATGCAGCCCGTTGGGTAGCTAAGTCGCTTGTTAAAGCTGGTCTTTGCCGAAGATGTTTAGTACAAGTTGCTTATGCAATTGGCGTTGCTGAACCTTTGTCAGTCACTGTATTCGATTATGGTACATCAAAGCTCCCACAAAAGGAACTACTCGCTATTGTAACAAAAAATTTCGATCTTAGACCAGGGAAAATTGTCAAGTATGTATAAAAATATATATAATCTAGAAATTATTACAAAAATGTCAATGATGTCTATTAGTATTTGCTACTCTTGATTATACCATGATGTAAAAATATAACTGAGGCAATTTTATTTGATTCTTTGATTGATTGTTTTCATTAGAGTTGTCTAAATTTTGTTTTTGTTTTTTTTATAGAGAATTAAATCTTCGTCAGCCAATTTACCAACGTACCAGTACATACGGTCATTTCGGACGGAATGGGTTCAATTGGGAGAAACCCAAAGTTCTAAAATTGGACTGATAATTTCCATCGATTTCTATATTTTTTTAAAATCATTTCTTTTACTTATGTATTTTATGTATTTTAACCGATAGTCTCCCTATATTTACTTACCCCCATCCCTTTAGTAGTTCCTTTTGTGCGGCACCATTAAAATTAGGTATATCTCGAATCATATTGTTATTATTATTGTAATTAAAAAAATGATTGTTGGACAATCGTTTTTAAATTAATTAATTTGTGATGTGATGTATGGATTCGGTCAACTTAAACAGATCACAGTTGTTTCTTTTAGTTTCATTTTTAATGTTTTGTAAATGGAACACTGGAACCAGCTGCAACTTTGTGCAGAATGAAACTCGGTTGGTTTTTATAATTTAACAGTTTTTCTGGTTTGTTGATTTCATTCTGCACCTTGTGTTGTGTTTACGAAAAAATTTTTGGAAAAGAGCATTTACGAAAACACTCCGATCTGTTTCCGTTTTGGCCTGGATATTTGCGAGATGGCTTTAAAAAAAAATGATTTAAAACAATAATAATAACAGTTTTATATGACTCGAGCATTTATCAAGTTGTCTGAAGAAATTTTTGTCTTTTATATACATAGTGTCCCTTTATAATATTGTTAAATTAACATATTGAGTATGTGTAGGTTTGTAGCTTATATATAGATACTTATATATAGATTTTTTGACTATTTAAATTATTTATAATATATTTGGCAATTAAAAAATTGGGGTTATGCTACTATAACCGTTTTTCTTTTCGTTCTCGTTTCCTAACGCAATTTTCAATGTATTTTGTGTTATTTCAATAAAATAATGATTGTATTGGGTTACACTTAAATTAAATCTAGTAAAAAATATCCAATTTCCCTGACTCTAGAGAATATAACTGAACCATCGGTGTCGTAGTTTGGTTCATGTTACTAAATATGTTTCAAGCTAAGACTCAATGTTGTTATTGATATTGAATGTTAATATTTTAATTTTTGAATTATTTCCAGTGATAAATATGGTGATTACAGTTGTACCAATTTGAATATCAGCCATCAAATCAATGGATCATTATTTTAGTTCAATGATGAAAAATTGACTTCCCAATTGGGTAAGTACGGTAATNTTTGTATTATTTTATTAATAAAATCCCATATTTTGAGATAAAATGGATTCTTGGTTTTTAAATTTAATTATTTTGACCAATTATACCTCATTACCAAAGTCTAATTTCCAATATTTATAAAAATCCGTGACAACGCTCTCATTCGATTTCCAACTAACACGGAAAAATTATAAAATTTGCAATATTTCGAAATAAAACCAAGCTAAATCGGATTTTAAAATTTTCAGTTGATATTTCAAGAATAAACTTACTAATCATCTAATATAAATATATTGTAACTCACAATGTTTTCCAATATTTCTTTAAAACTATATTATTGTAATTATACAAAAAATTGTAATAATTATTATTATGTAGAAAATACGTTGGTATAATTTGGCAAATATCACACTGGAAACTTTCGCAATTTTTACACGATTCATATTCGTTCTTTATAATTTCTAACATTTCTTTAAACCTCTCCAATCGTCGATCTACCGGATTGACCAATAAAATAAAACCTGATCTATGCAGATAGATTCTATTATAACAAGAAATTAGGATAAACAATAAACCGGCCAGAAAATTCGTTACAAAAGGCGTACCGATTATCAAAAAATTCCCATTCGATTGGGCGAATTTATCGAAAATATATTGTTGAAATTTGCAATAACTAAAAAAATTGTTATAACAATCTAGTATTGTTAAATTTATAGCGAATTTTTCGATAATATAACGATAGAAATTGCACGATGATTTGTTGTAAGGAAATTTGAAATGATTTAGATTTAATTGGCGGCAAAATCGCGAAATTTTAACGTCATCCATAATTTTACCCCATTTTAAATCTAAATTTATCGAATCAAAATCGTAAGGTATCAAATATTCGTTATCTAATATCAATAAATTATCATTGAAAGTTAATTGTTGGATATTCAGCCATAAAGTTGGATTTATTTCGAAATTCGGTACTAATCGACGATTTTTCGGTATAGCTTTTATGTTATAATTTGAAATAAATTTGTAAGCTATCGAGACTTGTATTTGGTGGATTTTCGCCGTTTCCTCCTCGGACATATTACGGAAATATTGAATATTCTTCTGAATTACATCGATTTGTTTTAATTTAAAATAATCAACACAATCGTAGATTTCCTGAATGTAATTCGTATTAATTTCATTTAAATCAAATATTGAATAATTTGAATCGAATGAGCCTTCTCTATAAGGTTTAGATAATTCCTCCCAAATATCTTCTAAACAATCTTTTCCTTTATAATCAACACAAATAACGTAAACTTCCGAATTGCCACCTTTCGAACAGATCGGTTTAAATACTGTCACTTGTTTGAAGACAATATTCAAAAGGTACAGCAAACATACTGTGGAATCTTCAAAGATTGTGAAGATTTTTAACAAGAAACTTCCGCCTATAAACGATAATTCTATAATTAATTTGATTTAATTCAAATATTTATACCTTTTCGTAGAATTGATAAAGCTGTGATTGTTTCACAATATTGTAAATATTCAACTATACGTTCTTGATTGCCTGGATCCGACATACAATCAATACTACCATCTGCTGTTACCAACCATACGTTCCCAATTTCATTTATTCTATTAACTAAATCAATGTGATTATAATATTTTGTGATATCACCAGTAAAATCACGACCAAATAACCAATGATGATGTGTGTAACGCGAAAGACGATCATCAATGATCATTTGCGGTGGACAATTCGATTCATAATCCGGATTTAATGTTGTAGCATACCATTTCCACTAGAAATTTTAGTGATAATTCAATTAGTACACAATAGATAAGAAATGTACCGATAATTGTGGTAGATTTGTGGCTAAATAGTGATTAAGTGAGCTAATAAAAGCGCCTGGACCTTCACATAAATGTACACTGTTGAATTCACCACAAATTATTGCTTGTTTCGGTATCAAAGAATAAACACACAAACACTCATAGAATTTACACCAAGCCTAAAAATTAAAACCAACTCATTGTAAAACGGTTTAAATTTATAACAACCTGAGTTAAGAGTTCCGGTTGGAATTTGTTTTTAATAAATCGCGTTATAAGAGTGGAAATATCACGATTTCTTGTATGTTGCGACCATTCGTCTAAATTGAAATTGTTCAACATTGATTTGACTTGATTCAATTCGTTTTTGTGGTTTTGTAAAATTTCTATTGACCATTTTCGTGTATTGTACACATTTTTCGGTAAATTGACAATGTTATTATTGGAAAAATCGTATTTTTTATGGAGAATTTTCTTGATTTTCTTCGGTTTGCGATACATTTTCCTAAAAAATTGAGGTTATGTTCAACACATTGTAATTATTATAATTTAAAACAAACAGTCTGTTTCATTATTACCTTCTGTAAAATTAATATTGGAATTTTTGATAATTCGAAAATTATTTATAAATTCGGTGATAATCAAAATTTTGGAATTTCGATAATAGAATTTGTAATTTCTTTAATTTACCGGTAAATTAAACAAAACTGACCTCTACCGATTAACTTTGAACTAATTTACAAATGGCCACAAGAATTGCTGAAAATTTCGATTTTGTATCAGGAATGTAGCAGTCGGTTAGAGGTCTTTTATAGTAACTTCAAATAATTATAACTAAATTTAAGTTGGTTGGACTGTTTCCACTACGTCACACAGTGCACATACTCTACAGGGTGAGCCAAGTGGTTGGCCTATTCGAAGTATAATTGATAAAAGTGTGAAATTTGATGTGAACTACATCTGGAAAATATTTTCGTTGTTCTATGCATGGGAGTTGATATTTTAAATGGAATGGTATATTTTTTATTCCATAACCTATGGTCTAGCGTTAATAGTTTTTCAGGAATTTCGACTTTTGTGGTGTTTTATTAAAAAATTCATATCTCGCGTTTGAGAGAACAACGAAAATATTTTCCAAATGTAGTTCAGGTGGAAAAACGGGTGTATACTAAATTTCAAAAACTTATACTTCTAATAGGCCAACCATTTGACTCACTCTGTATAGAGACAGGGCCACAGAAAAGTTAATTTCGAGATGTTATTTGCTTATGCAACACACAATACATATACAATGAGGCGACATATTTTTATAAATTATAATATTTACTGTTTTAAATGTATATTTCACTAATAATATTCTATTTTTACTGTGTTTTAATAATAATTCTTCAGAATAAACAACAATTTTAATAAATAAATATATTCAAAAAATGCATTTTTAAGGCAAGGTAACTGCAAAATCGACTTAGTTTTAGTTAATGAATTTAGCCACTAGATGACGCGCTATAAATTCTTATTTAATTATTATTAATTAATTCAATTAGTTTATTTGAAAAAAAAAACACAAATAAAAGAACAAATAATATTTCCTTGCTGTAATTTACATATATTATAATGTAAATAGAATTATATATAACATAACCTCAAAAACCTGCAAATTCTCCATTTAATCAAATTCTTAATTTATCGAAAATGTCTGTGGATATAAACGTGGAATATTGGTAAATAGTTGATATAAAATTCCAGATTTCATTAATTTATTGCAAATTTCAGTGGAACTTGTGGTTACGCCCAGAAATTCCACGAATTATCGAAACATATCTCCGAGACACTTCCAGAGGTGAAATTGAACGGCCATGAGGGTCGTCGCGGATCGTTCGAGATCGAAATCAATGGACATTTAGTCCATTCTAAATTAAATACATTAGCTTATCCGGATTATGATGATTTGACTAATGTTATCAAAGAGGTGAGTGCAGGTAAACAACCAAGACAATGTAAAAGCCAACCAGTTACTTGTAATGTAATTTAGATTACAAATTGCAATTTTATTTAACAGTAGCGTTATAAAGCTTATCAGCTAGTTGTATGATTTCGTTTTGATATTCGCAATGTTTTATTAATGAAGGATTAATACCGTCGATACCTAGATAAGCTCCAGCTATTGCTCCAGCCATAGAAGCTATCGTATCGGTATCACCACCCAATGATATAGCATATTGTATAGTTCTTCTATACAAATTATCAGTCTGTAATTATAAAATAAAATAATAATCATTATCGATAGAATAACAATTTTGATATACTTGTACTGTTGGAATATCGTTTTTTACAGCTCTTAGAAAACAATAAATAGCCGTTGGAACCGAATCATAGGCACTAATTGAATTGCCCAATTGTACCAAAACATCCTCATCTAATTGTTCATCAGATTTTCGTGTTAAATAATTTCGAATTAATTCCATTTTTATACGATACGGATTTGTGTCATTCAATCCTAGACTTTAAATTTCCACAAAATTAACAAATTCGTAATTTGAATCAATTAAAAATTACCCATCATCATCTTCTAATTCTATCGCCTTAATTTTTTCGATTAAATCATTACAGAATTGTTGTGGATCCAATGATTGTTCAATTGGATGTAAATTTAATGCCTGATAAACTGAGATGCATTGCAATAATGCACCGTTAACACCCAATTGATTTGTATGCGTGATTTGTGTTGATTTTCTAGCAACTTCTATCATATTTTTATAATTATTGTAATAATAAAGCGCTATAGGGGCTATACGCATTGCACCACCATTCCCATACGAACCAGTACCGAAGAATTGTTCAGCAGCCGGCCGATAAACGTCCATAAATTTCGTTTGGCGCAACTTTTTGAACACTTCAACAACATTTTGACCGTAACCACGATTCGGTTCGGTGAAATATTCCCGAACAAATAAAGTCGCTAGATATTTACTATCGAATTCTGGACGTTCAATCAAACATTGAGCCACCGATTTCATCATTGCTGTATCATCGGTATAATTCCGTATTCCGGCTTTGATAAAATCAAAATGTTAAATTTTATAATAGAATTTTAATTGAATTGAAATACCTCGAAAATCCGGTGATTCTAATTGATCGAAATATCTTTGTATAACGAGTTTATCACCGGCTGATATAATGTCACCTTCATAAGGGGCGCCCAAACAATCGCCTAATAAAGCACCAACAAGAGAGCCGCGGAATTTATTGTTCAATAAACTTTTATCCAAATGAGCCATTTTCATGTGTCTTATTAAAATATGCATTTGATACAATTTAATATACATAACCTTAAATTGATTAAAAAATTGAAATCTAACTGTTATTATTGTTGAGGTAATACAGACTTTGTGTCGTCATCACGAAATTTTGGCCGGCACTCAAATGTGTTTATTTTTATTTAATTTTAAAAACTAATTGAAAAATTACCAAAACAACGGTTCGACCAAATTTGCAGGTTATATGAGTTAAATGTAGCTCTAAGGTTCAATAAATGCTAACTCTATCGGTAAAATAAATGGCGTTTTAATTGAGTTATTCGTCAATAGATGGCACAATCAAATTTAATTGAATTTTTTTGATAATACATAAGTAAATATTGTAAAATTACTCAAATTAATCGTCATACAGATAAAATTATTGAAACAAGGATTAATAATTATCTAATAAGTTGTAGTACTTGATCAAACTAGCATCTAATTGAATCAAAAATTGCAACAATTATTAAAATTGCGCAATTTTTCGAAAATTTAACAAATAAACACCTTTATTAATTAATTAAATTATTAATTTGTGTTATTCAAATTTAATTCAAGTGAATGGTTCTAATAGTTATAACAAGATGGCGTAAATTTAGTGTGACGTCAATTTATCGATGACGTCCTGTAATTAGACTCGCATTTTAGTCACGTTTGCATTTTAAATACGTGTTTATTCCAATTAGAATTACCTAAATTACGATAATTTATTAAACTGAATAAATAATTGTTATTAAATCGGTTTTTAATATGATAATTATTCTCAAATTTAGTGTAATTGACGTCTAAATATCAAAACGGATTCATGTCATGTATATTGGCCGTATACAATTTTGCAATTTATTTATTAATGTAAGATTATTTTTATTAAATTCAGTGCCTTTTATTTAATTTATAAATGAAACATTAAAATTAAAAAAAAATTAATAAAGTTTAATAATAGTGTTATTGTTTATTAGTGTTTTGTCTTTTTCGTGTCACAAATTCACAGTCAACTATTTTAAAAATGTCAAAAGGTAATGTTAGGTTAGAATTTCTTATGATTTTGTATGTTTAAGTGTTTTTATTGAAAAATTTTGATAAATTTGATAATTTCCTGTTTTAATTGGAGTTGATAAGGGTCAAGGTTATACCAAACGTATATTTCTAGACTGTATGCAGAAAAACGTGTACTTTGATATTGAACACGTTAAGTATAGTGAGCATGTCAAGAACACACTCGCCTTGTTATTATTATTTATTATCATTACTATTATTATTGTTATTTTAAAAAAGAATTCGCTATAAATGGTTTGGCAATAATCATGTAATGATTTAGTCGTGATATAGACACCAATCATTGATTATCTGTTTGTTAATTTTTTAATTAAAATAATTTTCCAATTTTATAGTGTACAGAATTGATAATGGCACCGTACAATTGTAGAAGGAGGAAAGGTAATTTACGTTATCTTGTTAGAAGAATGGTTGATTATAATCATAAGAAAACACCAATGGAAATCAATGGTATTGTTGAAAATGGTACATCTTTATGTCCTTGTAAGTTGTTCTTATCAACAGATCGAATTAAATTCAACCGAAAAAAACGTGCACAATTTATACTTTGCCCTTTGTATAATTGGATTTTATTGTACCAATACCGGAAATTTATTGCTAATTAATATTAAGACTTTTTTACAAAATTTACGATAATTACCATTAAATCTATCAGGTTTTTATTTTATTTATTTGATTGGTTTACTAAATTACTTACGTAAATCTTTTTATTGTTTTTATTATCGATAATAATAATAATAATAGTAATAGTAGCGGTAGGTGTAAATTATTATTAGTAAAAATAACAATTGTACCTTGAAATTAATACAAATGCGTTTTTCTAACGATTAATCTTATCAAAATTCGATGATAACTCATTTATCTTAAGCCCATTAATTATTAATGTTTGTTGCAGATTATTGCAACTATAATTTTAAATCTAATTATAGAAATTTTTCTATTACAATGTTTGATGTTAATAGTAGGGATTTATTTGGTGGTATTAATTTTTATTAATTTATTTTAAATTGTAGCAATGCCATGGTTCGGTATGGATATCGGTGGTACATTATGTAAATTAGTTTATTTCGAACCTAAAGATACAACCAAAGATGAATTGGATGGTGAAATTGAAACATTGAAAAATATACGAAGATATTTAACAAAGAATTCAGCATATGGTAAATCAGGACATCGCGATATTCATTTACAGGTAGTTGATTTACATTCAACAAATTCTATTTAAATACAATTGTATTGTGGTTTTTTTTTTTTTTTTTATATTTATTTGTTGTAACTTTGACCCTTTTTTTCCGTACACAATTAGATGGATGACGCTTGTATACGTGGTAGAAGAGGTACTTTACATTTTATCCGTTTTCCAACTAGCGAAATGAAGAATTTCTTAGCATTGGCCAAATCGAAGGGGATGGCAAATTTGGTAACAATCGTATGTGCAACTGGTGGTGGTGCTTATAAATTCGAAAGCGATTTTAAACGAGTAATATCTAATTAATTTATTGATATTTGATAATTTTTTTTATTTTAATAATAGGAGGTTAATATGAAATTGGAGAAATTCGATGAATTCGATTCGTTATTGAAAGGTTTACAATTTGCCGATGCACAAAATCCATCTGAATGTTATTATTGGTCGAATCCAACAGATGATCAAAATTGTAGAAAAATCCTATATGATTTCTCTGATCCTTATCCGTTTTTAATTGTTAATATAGGATCTGGTGTTAGTGTATTATCGGTAACTTCATCAACGAATTATAAACGTGTATCTGGTACTAGGTAATTTTTATAAAATTTTAAATTTTAATTTGTTAATATTTCATTATAATTTTAGTTTGGGTGGTGGTACGTTTCTTGGACTTTGTTGTTTATTAACTGGTTGTAATACATTTGAAGAAGCGATAGAATTAGCAGCAACTGGTGATAATACACGTGTTGATAAACTTGTACGTGATATTTATGGGGGTGATTATGAACGTTTTGGTTTGCCTGGTGATTTAGTAGCTAGCAGGTAAATTTAATGTTCTAACAATTTATTTTAATTCACTATTGAATTGTTGTAATTTTGGGTTGTTAAAAATAATCATGAATATTTTGCTATTCTTTGAATAATCGACAATTTTTAACCGGATTTGCTTCTAAAGTAAAATATAAATTGTTAAAAATTTCTATAATAGTTGAAATTTAGTTAGAGAGGTTTATTTATTTTATATTTGGTTCAATAAGGAAATTTAAGGGGACTTTTATGTAGTTTTTTANTTCTGGTGGCAAATACCGTGAACTATCCCAGCTCGTAAAGTATCTAGGTTGCCTGATTTCATGAAATTTCCAAGAAAATCGATTTTTTGGGAAAACTCTCATTCTACTAATACCAGTCTCATTTTTACTTCCAATAAGACAAGAAGTTACAGTGATTGACACTACTTTTTTTTAAATAAAAACGTTTTCCATTTTTTGGAAAATCCGGTTAATTTTCAAACAAACATTAGACGTCATTCGGAGCGGCATAATAATTGTCAACTAAATTCGAAAATTGCATTGAATTATCTTTAAACTTTTGCAAAAAAAAATTACATTGAATTCTCTTATGTCCTTAAAGTTGATAATTAAAATTTTCCAACTTTCAACCACTTTACATAAAACATAAAACCTGAAATTACTGCAACAATTCAATATTATATTTTCATAATTTTCTATTAATTTTCAATTATTTTTATTAAACTAAAACATTTCAAAACTTAAACCATTATTAATATTTTTCCAAAATTTTCTTTTCTATTTTTTTTTTCTTTCTTTTTGTCTTTCTCTCCTCTTTTATATATCTATTGTATCTGTGTGAATGTGGTATTGGTATTGAAGTTTTTCGGCCTTGTGTAGTTTTGGACAGATGAATTCCCGTGAACGACGTAGTAAAGTTAGTCGTGAAGATTTAGCACGTGCTACATTAGTTACAATAACAAATAATATTGGTTCAATTGCACGGATGTGTGCTATACAAGAGAAAATCGAACGGGTATTATCATTTTAATTTAAATTATCATATTGTATTAATTTTAATATTAATTATAGGTGGTTTTTATGGGTAATTTCTTGCGTGTTAATCCAATTGCAATGAAATTATTAGCTTATGCTATGGATTATTGGTCGAAAGGTACAATGAAGGCATTATTTTTAGAACATGAAGGCTATTTTGGTGCTTTAGGGTGTTTATTGAAATTTCACGATTTGAAAAGTTGAAAATTACGGTAAGAGGGGGGATGTATTTACTTGTTTGTTTGTTAATTTGGGGGTAAATAAATTAAATTTTAATAATTAATAATAGATAATTAGAAAAACAAACAAATTAGTTTATAAACATTCCACAATAGGGAGAGATTTATAATTAACAATAATTGGAAAAAATTATAATTAAAGGTGTTGGATTTTGTTGATTAAGTACAAATATTTGTTGATTATTCTAATGTCTCCTTTTTTTTTTAATAAAAAAACTATAAACCTCAATTTACACAATATTCAACAAATTATAAAAAAAATATAAGTAAATTGTGGAATTTCAATACTTATCTATACATTATAACAAAAAATCACTAGGATATAACCGTTATAGTGTAGAGATATAGTATAATTATCAATACAGAGTGTTTCATATGAATTGTACCTGTAATTCCTGCAATTATTAAATGTACATATGTATAAATTAGAACTTCTATTAGGATATTGTGGATTTTATACGATAGTATTCATAAATTGTGATGATAAATCTACCAATAGTTAGAGTAAAATTAACAATTTAAATGGAACACTTTGTATTAGTAAATGTGTAGATTTTATATACATATTGAGTTTTAGTTTAGAATTTTGCTTTTATAAACTATACATACAATTAGATTTTTATAATCAATTATATAGCGATTTTTTTATAAACAAATCCAAATAATAGTGTTGGATATAGTGAAATTGTTACATTTTTTTTTTTGAAATAGCCGAGAAAAAATGGGTAAAATTACGCACATCTGGTATGTTGAATTGATTGCACATTTTAATTTATTTTTAAATTATTTATTTGTAAAATTAAACGAAAATTACGATGATCAAATAAAGAAATGTTATTTTTTTCTTTCTTTTTTTAAATTGAAATTACAACCAAATATAACGAAATTAAGGTCATTATCCATAATAATCGATTTATATTTAATCATATTAATATTGTTTAATTTCAGTTGGATTATTTATAAAAAAATTAATTAAGATTAAATTGTGATGGTTGAAGAAATTGAACATATCCAATGATCATTACAACGATATAATGGTACAATAAAAACTGTTTAATTATTTATAATTTTTGTTGTTATTATTGTCTTAATGCATATAGAAACATGACATGCGCGTTTTATAATTATTGTAAATGGATTTAAAGCTCGACAGTAACAAGACTGGATTATTTCATAGAATTGAATCGCCCGTGTCTCATCGCTGACAACGAGTGGATTTTCTTATACCAAAAAAATCCAATTATCAACAAAATGGTAAGTCATTTCAATTAATTATTAATTTAATCGATTTAATTGCGTTATTTTGATTAGAAATTTCAATGCAACTTAAGATAAGAAACCGAGTGAAGTTTGCGGTAATGACTCACAACTACAATTTTTATTACCATAAACCCTTAATTTACAATTATTTACTATAATTACACGAAGATTTGAAGATTTCGCTAGATAGTGACTTTAATTAGGGTGCGGATCGTGAAACCAAGCCTTTACAATTAAATGAAATTAATAAATTGGCCTCTCCTTTGGTTCTAATAGAACCGTTGATTGTTTCTATTTGAACGATTAGGCCAATTTTCTATAATTGTTGTATCAATTTAATGTTTCAATCAGTTGTAAGATTCGTGAATTTGTTACGCCCTTTTTCTATAAATTCAAAATGAGACATCCGTATTTAAATAGAAACGATTTTTTTGGTTCTTTTATGTGTCGGTTACTAAAAACAGACTTACATTCCGGTGAATCACTGGAGGTTTTTGTTGTCTAAAAATACAATTTCTTTGTGTTTAATTGCATTATTTTTAAATCTCTTGTTATAAAATGAATCAATTAAGTTTGTAATTTATTTTAAAGAGTTGTAGAATAGGGTAGTTCGTCGATATCCGTACCTGTCGTCGAATTTCTTTGTACCATTCTCCTTTTAAAGACAAATCAATTTTTAGACAAATAATCGTTTAATTCGAAATTTTAACAAAAACGTTTACAACATTATCGATTCGTGGACTCGGCTAGCAACAACAATCAATTGATTTCTTTTAAAATTGTTTTGATTGTTTTTAGAGGGAATGTATTTCTGTCCATATCGGCCAAGCTGGTGTCCAAATCGGCAATGCCTGTTGGGAATTGTATTGTTTAGAACATGGAATCCAACCGGATGGCCAAATGCCATCCGATAAAACAATCGGCGGTGGTGACGATAGTTTCAATACGTTCTTCAGTGAAACTGGATCCGGTAAACACGTGCCACGTGCTGTTTTCGTCGATTTAGAACCGACAGTTGTTGGTAAGTGTTCAATTACACCCCAAAACCAACAGTTCAATGTAATTTAAGAATTTGTCAAGGAAATTAAATCACTTATTCTCCTTATTTTGTTTTGTATTATAGATTGCGTGTCGGTTTGTTTGTAAATTAATAATAAACTAGGCTAGAAATTTGTCACGAAGAGATAATTATTTCCCGGACGACTACTACGAATATTAGTTTCGAATAAAAAATCGATGATTATAAGCTAATAGAAACGCGTTCTGTAGTCAAAATCCATTTACATGTATTCTCCATAAGACAATTCAATGTAATTTTTTTTTACAAAAGTTTAAAGATAATTCAATGCAATTTTCGAATTTTGTTGACAATTATTATGCCGCTCCGAATGACGTGTAATGTTTTTTTGAAAATTAACTGGATTTTGCAAAAAAAATGGGAAACGTTTTTATTTACACAAAAAAAAGTAGTGTCAATCACTGTNATATAATAAAAATATAGATAAAATATAATACGTTTAATAATTTGGAGGAATGTGGAAAATTCAAAATTATTCGACTACCGAGTGAAAAGCTCTGTATTTATTTATCGCTCGGTTATCTTTAACACTTGTTTAGTTTTAAAAGATAACAATCTAATGTTCAACTTTGGCTCGAGTGTCTTAACCATGTAATGTCTTAACATGTAATCGTGTTGTTTTTCGTCTAATCTACAATTATAGGTTGCATTAAACCAAAAAGAACTCGATTAAAACCACCAGTTCGTATTGTAACATTTCAATGGAGCACATCTCCATTCAACTGTATATCAAAATAATTGTTTCGAAAACGAATATAAAACTGGAATATTTCTGGTTTTAGACGAGGTAAGAACCGGCACTTATCGTCAACTCTTCCATCCGGAACAGTTAATAACTGGTAAAGAAGATGCAGCCAATAATTATGCCCGTGGCCATTATACAATTGGAAAAGAGATTGTTGATGTTGTTTTGGATCGTATTCGAAAATTAGCCGACCAATGCACCGGATTACAAGTAATTTTAGTTTAAAACTGAAATAATTCACTCGAAATTCAAGTTCAAATGGAGCTGTTGAATTTCGTGTGAGAAATAAACGAGAAATCAAAAATTGTGTTTATTAGGGATTTTTGGTGTTCCATTCGTTCGGCGGTGGTACCGGTTCGGGTTTCACCAGTTTATTAATGGAACGTCTCAGTGTTGATTATGGTAAAAAATCGAAACTCGAATTCTCAATCTATCCGGCCCCACAAGTTTCAACAGCCGTTGTCGAACCGTACAATTCGATTCTAACAACACACACAACATTAGAACATTCCGATTGTGCATTTATGGTCGATAATGAAGCCATCTATGATATATGCCGGCGCAATTTGGATATTGAACGTCCAACGTACACCAATTTGAATCGATTGATTGGTCAAGTAATCAATTATCTCTAATCAAAATTATTTGAATTATTGATTGTGGTTTTAGATTGTATCATCGATAACAGCATCGTTACGTTTTGATGGCGCTTTAAATGTCGATTTAACCGAATTCCAAACGAATTTAGTACCGTATCCTCGCATCCATTTCCCGTTAGCTACTTACGCTCCGGTAATCTCCGCCGAGAAGGCTTACCATGAACAATTAACGGTAGCCGAAATTACTAATGCTTGTTTCGAACCGGCTAACCAAATGGTGAAATGCGATCCACGTCATGGTAAATATATGGCGTGTTGTATGTTGTATCGTGGTGATGTTGTACCGAAAGATGTTAATGCGGCTATTGCGACAATTAAAACGAAACGTACGATTCAATTCGTCGATTGGTGCCCGACTGGATTCAAAGTTGGCATCAATTATCAACCACCGACTGTAGTACCGGGTGGCGATTTAGCTAAAGTTCAACGGGCTGTTTGTATGTTGTCGAATACAACAGCTATAGCGGAAGCCTGGGCGCGTCTTGATCATAAATTCGATTTAATGTACGCTAAACGCGCTTTTGTCCATTGGTATGTTGGTGAAGGTATGGAAGAAGGTGAATTTTCTGAAGCACGTGAAGATTTAGCCGCTTTAGAAAAGGATTACGAGGAAGTTGCAGTCGATTCAATCGAAGGTGAAGGTGATGAAGGTGACGAATATTAAATTCAACCATTCACGGTTTTCAAAACGAATTGCTTTTTTTTTAATAAACACTTGTAGTTGTGGCAACAATACACCCGATAATTAACCCAAAAAATACTTTATTATCTGATAAAAAAAACAAAAATAAAAAACAATCATGACTAGATTTCAATGTTTATGTAAATCTATTTAAGTTTCTTATCTTTTATCTCGTAATCATTACGAATTTCAATCGCACAAGGCCGTGGAAACCATCCACGAATCCTCAATAATGCTTCATCATCTTCAGGTAAGTCTTGAATTTTCTCACCAAACAACCAATATTTTCTCCATCGTGTCACTGAAACTAAATCGTCGATTTCTAAACGTATCCGTGGTTCGTCTGTACACGGTGGACAAAATAACACTTTGTAACCGTGCACTATTGGACACCAAGAACCGGAAGCTGGCCGTATAATTTGATAGATTTTCGTACGGAGACGTTTCTCGGATTTTTGTTCGATTTGTTCAATCTTCAACAAAATTGCATTATTTAACCGTATTCTCTAACTCTTAACGATTCGTTACCATAACAATGACGACAAGAATATTTTTCGATCTCTAATGTTGTTATAGTAACGAATTGTCAAATTAATTCAACTATTTCGATTCAATATTGTCATGGTAACGAATCTATTGAAAGTTAGAGAATACAACTCAATTACCGTTAGTGTATATTGATGGCAACCGGTTAGAACAGGCCATGATATTCCATCCCCGACCGGTTGGCAGGTAAAATTGATTACTTCTTTGATATTCTCGCGAATGCCCAAATCGTACGGATATTGGAACGTGTCGCGTGTATTTCTCCGTCGAAAGTTGGCCTTTTCAACAATCCAGTCTTCGATACCGGTGCGATTCCGGATAACGGCTCTAATTTGGAAGTACAACAACATACCGACGGCTATAATGACGCCAATTGAGAAACCCAAAGCGAATACACAGAAGAACATGCCGTATAAATTCAAATTAACGATCGGCTCATTGCCTGTACCGTGATACAAATAATGGACACGATGTAACGCTCGGTATAATGAACAAATTAGTATTATTGTTGATTGGGTACAGCCTAATGTGGCGAATAATAGAAACGCTATAAAGTGGGCATGATTGCCCCAACCCACGCAATTGTTGATCCACGGGCAATGGTGATCCATTTTTAAAACGCACCTACCACCTATTATTGAACCATTAAAATTTCTTAATAATCATTAAAATAAATTGTTACATTTTCGACAATGGTGTGATCTTGGTGCTTTATATCCCCGACAAACTCCGCACCATTGGAGAAATTTACAATCGTCAGCATTTGCCGGTTCCCAATTCAACGGTAAATAACCGGGCCCTTGGTACATTGACGATAAAAAATTATATAGAGTTAAGCCGGAAAATGCCATAAAACCCAACGAATTTATAAACGCCGAATGCGAACTGCCCGGCGGCCACCACATGCTGTTACAATAGACGGTTACACCTGTTACAAATTTGATGATAGCTAAAATTTCAACGGTTAATCGAAATGTACGGTGCGATTTTCAGTTGTAAACCTAAAGCGGACATTGGGCCCCAATGGCATAAACGTACAAAAGGTCCAAAACACATCTTTATCTTTATCTAGAAAATTAACGGAAATTTCTAAAATATATTTACAAATCGTTGGAACTTATACGATATAACCTAAAAAATTTAAATGTCAAAATTGACACAATTAAATGTAGCTCTTTGATTTGACAACTCTCCACTAGATGACGCTCAGATTGACAAATAACGTTATAACCAATATAATTTTAAATTAATTTATTAGAATTATCGAAAATTTAAAATTTTGTAGCTGCAATTAAAATTATTGTTAATATTAAAGTATTCAATAATTCAAGCAACCTAATTTTTAGTTAAATAAATGATTGTTAGATGTCGCTTTATAGATAGATTAGACAATTTGACAGCAACAGATTTGAGGTTAGATTTACACGTGCAATGTAAACATGCAATTAACACACGTAAAAATGTTTAATTCGAAAGAAATCGAACAATTTTTAATTAAAGAAAACCAATTTATCAAACAATTATTCTCGATTGCTTCACTGCCAACTAGAAATTGTGAGTAATTGTAGAATAATCAATAAATCAACAATACTGATTTGTGTGCGTTTTTAGCTGAAAATCTTGAAGAAACTCGAAACGGTCACGATAATAATTTAGTTAAAATCAAAGAAACAACACGGGCACGATCGTTTACCGAATTACAACAACGTCTTGAAGCTATCACCAGTAAAAAGACGTTAACGTATAAAGAGAAATTGACGAAGAAATCGTTGAAGAATCGAATAAAAAAGAACAATAAACGTGACGAACGGAATGCTGCTAGGAAATTAATAAAAGCTCAGGAATTATCCGGCAATAACGTCGAAAATTCAACGGTAACAACAACGAAAAGTGGAGCGAAACCGGTTTTTAATAGTGAAGGAAAACTTGTATTTTCGAAATTCGATTTTTCTAATCTAGGCGAACACGATCAATATAAGAAATTGAAGAAAAAACAAGAACCAAAGAAACTACTCAAAAATCTAGAGAAAGAAAAGGTGAAATTAACCGAACTAGAGGAGGCTGGTGAGATTAGTAAAGTGGTTGAATTGAAAGAGAAATCGGCATGGAAGAACGCTTTGGCCAAAGCTGAAGGGCATAAAGTTAAAGACGATGCGATATTGTTGAAGAAAACCGTACAACGATTAGAACAGAAGAAGCGCAGTAGCCGGAAAAAATGGGATACGCGACAGAAGAATGTGGAAAAAGCGAAAGATGAACGCCAACAGAAACGCAAAGAGAATATCGACAAGCGCAAGAAGGAGAAGAAGACGAAGAAATTGAAACGGGCGGCGAAGAAGGGACGGATCATAGCCGGATTTTAGAACGAATAAATCGACAAAAACGTAATAAATTTTATTATTAAAACTCCCTTTAGATTGTAACAGTTACGTTCAATTTCTTGTCCGATATTACATCACGCGAGTTGACCAACTTAAATCGAATAATTCTGATGAATAACAGGAATTAATTGGCCAATCTTTAGGAAGTTTACTAGAGGTGTGTGTATTTTACATAAACATTTATTTATTTGTCGACAAAAAAGAAAAAAACCAGTTAGAGAAAGTTGTTTTAAGATCATATCAACACGAAATTATCGCTTTAATATCATTGGGTGATGTTTTAATTGAAATTATAACAATTATTTTGATTTAATTACGCTGATTTTCGGGTTAATTTAGCAATTTAAACGTTTTATTTTTGGACAATTGTCGAATTGAGGCACTGTACCGGAGAGTGTTGTAATATTTCCAACTTTTACTCTCGTCGAAAAGTTACGTTTATTTATAAACTCTCGAACAGAGAATTTCCAAAAAAATTATGAAAGAATTTCATAATAATTTCAACAACTTTTTAAGGTGCTATAAACAATAACTAGCAATATTGTTATTGATAAAACGTACAAAGACATTTTGGAGAAAGTTATTTGAATAATAAAAAGTTTGCAATCATTTTTATAAACAATAAATTTACGTTTTATATGTTGTGAAATTGATGATTTCCAAAATCATCAATAATGACGACTATTCCGACCTTAGGGCATTAATTTAGAATTTAAAACAACAAACCTCAAGTCTAAGGAAATTGCGAAAAAATTTCTAAAATTAGCTTTCTTATCAATTATAACTGTATTCTTTATGTTTTTAATTATAATAATTGCATTTTTTTAATGATTACAACAACAGATAATTGGTTGTATGATACTTATGCAATTGAGGATTTATTGGATTTTACGTTCTGTTTATTGTTTATATAAAATTCAACAATATTCTTAACCAATCTAGAGACTTTTAGTCATAAATTATTCGACAATTTAAGTGCTAATTACCGTTATTTAAGTAATTAGTTTGAAATATTGTCGATTACTGAGCAATTTTAGAATCAAATGTAGGTCATGCAATTAAAATTACCTCAATTAGATATCAAACGGCTAATCTCATCTGATTAGTGTGTAATTTGTAAATTAAATATTTGAGATTTAGTACAGGCGATATTATTTTAAATTTGCCCAATTTTTGCGGTATAATCAATAAATTAGCCAATTTAATTGTTTTGTTATTGGTGAATTTGGTAATTTTTCCATAGATTTCGTGCAATTTTTGTTAATTTCCAACAATTTGTGATGCAGGAATCATCAAATTTCTTTAACTATCAAAAAATTAATTTGGGAAAATTTGCTTTTTAAAAGGAGCCAATTTTGCATAAAATATTGCTAGAAA